>CM060202.1:25251949-25270380 GCA_030562195.1 Nipponacmea schrenckii | reverse complement strand
AGGCCTTAGCTAATTCTCATGTTCACCTACTCTCACTATGTGACTGAGTTTATCAATTATTCATTGCTTTAAGAAGAAACTGATGTTAGATTATTGAGAATGTGAAATGAAGTGTTGATCTTTGTAACTAAATGATTTGTATATATTATTCTACCTTTGAAATGCTCATATTATGTTTCTGTTTCATAACAGGTGTAATTTAATATTCAGGAAAATATTTCAATCTACTATTGATTGTATAAACGGCCAAGTGAAGAAAATGTGTAAATGATCAAATTTTGTTTCATGAAACTTATTAAGAATAGAATTAGAATAAATATATTAAGAATATCTTGTTTTGATAGCCTTTTTTGTTAATTTTTTCCGGTAACGTTTTAGCAAACCTCATATTTCTGTTATCTTTGTAATATATATTTCTTTATTTCTTTTAGAGGCTTTCATCACAAATTGTTTATATGTCTTGTAATCTCATCTTATGTTAACTTTGTGGCCTCAATATATTTCATCTCTGATCATTATTCCAGTCTTCCAGTAAATGGATAGGGTAAAGATTATAACCAATCATTCCAGTTCATCGGTTAAAAGATGTGGCAAATTGCAGAATTTCTGATAGTAATGATCTAAGTCGATGTGTCTGGTTCCGGTTCACAATCATGTATTGATGATGTGACAAATGCTTGGCGACAGTTTACTTATACGACGTTTTACAATGGGTGATGGTAGAAGGTCAAACATGATGTTTAGGTTAGTATTACATCCTTAACCTCCTTACATGTAGTAGGTTTCAAAAGATTGCTATTTGCTATTAGTGAAATATGATCACCAATAAGTTTGAAATCTTTTGAAATATTTTTTATATTGTTAATGTAAGCAACGTTTCAATTCACATACAGGAATCTTTATCAAGCAATACAACAATAAATATAGCAACTTTAGATAAATAAGACCACTATGATAGATATACTGTGACACTTTATAGGTTCTGATGTAGTCCCTTTAATTTAGCTTGAAATCATTTGATATATTATATTATTGTTTTCACTGTAAAGGTGATGAGAGAGTGTCCTTGATTATTAAACTAGATTAATGCTGACTGTGCATGCAGGTTTGAAGTGGACAGCTTGCATTAAAGCTACGCCAGCCAATAGCCTGCATGTTGGGCATCCAGGGTCCAGGTCGTGGTATAAGAGAGCCTGTCAAGCCTGGACCAGGGGCCAGAATAGAGGAAGATTCGCCGCCACCAAAATCCTATATCTCTCTCACCACCTTTTCAGAAGATCCATACCTAATAAATATATTAAAACACAACGTGAAGTCTTTTCAACATCTAGAAGTGCTAAAATACAACTTCTCTTTAATTTAAGCAACGTTTCAATTCACATACAGGAATCCTTATCAAGCAATAAATAAATATAAATATAGCAACTTTAGATAATTAAGACCACTATTATAGATATACTACTCCTCTTTAATTTAAGCAACGTCTCGATTCGCATACAGGAATCTTTATCATATTTTTTAAAAATGAAAATTTTGTGGCAAGTGGGGGTACAAACATTTTTTCTGAAGATTTTTTCAGAATTTAAGAATTAATAAAACTACATTATAACACAATATAATGAAACAGATGCGAAAAATAAAATAACATCAGTAACAATATTGTTTGCTATGTTAAATAATTAAATTATTTTGTTATAAATATATGTGTATGCTATTTGACAGTATAATTAATATGTCTTCCAATTTCAAATCGTTTTTCAACTCAGGAAACAGAACTGTGATAAATACTGCAATGAAAAGGTGATAAGCACTCTTAAACTTTCAATAAAAAATACCAAAAAATTCTATATAACTAGGACATTTCAATAGCAAATAATAACAAAAACACCAAAACTCTATAAAACTAAGACAATTCAATATCAAATAATAACAAATACCAAAACTCTATCAAACTAAAACAATTCAATACCAAATAATAACAAATACCAAAACTTTATAAAACTAGGACAATTCAATAGCAAATAATAACAAATACCAAAACTCTATAAAACTAGGACAATTCAATACCAAATAATACCAAATACCAAAACTTTATAAAACTTGGACAATTCAATAGCAAATAATAACAAATACCAAAACTTTATAAAACTAAGACAATTCAATATCAAATAATAACAAATACCAACACTCTATAAAACTAGGACAATTCAATAGCAAATAATAACAAATACCAAAACTCAATAAAACTAGGACAATTCAATAGCAAATAATAACAAATACCAAAACTCTATAAAACTAAGACAATTCAATATCAAATAATAACAAATACCAAAACTCTATAAAACTAGGACAATTCAATATCAAATAATAACAAATACCACAACTCTATAAAACTAGAACAATTCAATAGCAAATAATAACAAATATCAAAACTTTATAAAACTAAAACAATTCAATATCAAATAATAACAAATACCAAAACACTATATAACTAGGACAATTCAATAGCAAATAATAACAAATACCAAAACTCTATAAAACTAAGACAATTCAATATCAAATAATAACAAATACCAAAACTCTATCAAACTAAAACAATTCAATACCAAATAATAACAAATACTAAAACTCTATAAAACTAAGACAATTCAATACCAAATACTATCAAATAACAAAACTCTATAAAACTAAGACAATTCAATACCAAATAATACTAAATATCAAAACTCTATAAAACTAGGACAATTCAATATCAAATAATAACAAATACCAAAACTTTATAAAACTAGGACAATCCAATAGCAAATAATAACAATAATAATAACATTCAGTATCAAATAATAACAAATACCAAAACTCCATAAAACTAGGACAATTCAATATCAAATAATAACAAATACCAAAACTATTTAGATTATAAAATAGAGTGAAAGTGAGTGAATGAATATATATATAATACATATATGTAATGTAAACTTAACTATGTTATGTTATTACAGAAGAATGGAGATAATGGATGACTAGAGAAACCGTATTAATGTTTTAAATTGTCCAATTACATTCATCGAATGACAGTTGTATGAATAGATCTCAAAGGTGGTTGAGCATCCCTTGATATAATTTCATAAGGTATAGTTTTAATTAATAGCGTTCAATTTAAAACATTAATACGGTTTCTCTAGTCATCCATTATCTCCATTCTTCTGTAATTTTTTAGTCTAGGCTTTTCTTTGATTGACCTTCATCTCTACTCTCTAGTGATGGAGTATCATGGTGTAAATCTATTGTTTTAGAAATATCTTCACCTCTACTCTCTAGTAATGGTGTATCATAGTGTACATGTATTGTTACACAAGCATCTTCAGTTCTACTCTCAAGTAATGGAGTATCATTGTGTTTATCTATTGTTACACAAGCATCTCCAGTTCTACTCTCAAGTAATGGAGTATCATTGTGTTTATCTATTGTTACACAAGCATCTTCAGTTCTACTCTCAAGTAATGGAGTATCATTGTGTTTATCTATTGTTACACAAGCATCTTCAGTTCTACTCTCTAGTAATGGTGTATCATGGTGTACATCCATTGTTTCAAGACAAACTTCATCTGTAATTAAATAAAAATCAAATTTTTACAAGGTTAGTTCGTTTCACATATCCCAATGAAACATTGTGAGAGCTTCTTACACAAATATTATTTCAGCTGTGTAAATTTTGTATAGCTTTTAACGGTTTTCGTACAAGAAAATAGTCATCTTGATAATCTCACTTTCAGAAATCAAACCAGAATCGAGTTTTCTTGAAATATTTTAACCTTTCGTCGTCTCTAAAGTTCTCAACAAAAAGTCAGGCCTATATTGTGTTAAACGGTATAATAAATATAAATAATAAAAGCATGGGTAAAGTATTAGTATAATAGTGGTAAAGTATTAGTAAAGCAATAGTAAATTTTTAGTAAGGTATTAGTATTGTAGTGATAAAGTATTAAGTATATAAGTGGTGATGATTTAGTATAATAAGTTGTATTAGTATTGATAAAGTATTAGATAAACGTTTAGTATAGTAATGGTAAAGTAATACTATTAGTATAGTAGTAGTAAAGTATCAGTATAGTATTAACCATGCTGTTATACTTTTGGCACAATGTTAACAGAAAATGTGACAAACGGTGTAGACGAAATACATATGAGAACCTTGTATTTAGTAGACACATGAAGCAGAAGATGTTACAGTAAATGACTTACTCAGAAAATCTTTCTTATACAAGGCAACTTCAATTATAATTACAATAACAGCTACTGATATTGGACCAGCAGCAATTAAAATAAACATACCACTAACTGTAAGACCATTAAAATTTTCTGCTGACATATCTGTATAAAAGCAGATAGAGATAATAATTGGTGTCAATGAATTATTTATAGTCAGTGTCTTTTCATTACACAAACTCAAATAGTCTTTATTTATTTATACTCTTATATTTCTCCAAATATGAAGATCAAATATCAAATATAAATACATGATTAAATAGAATAATAAACGAATGGCAAAACGAATGCATAATCCATTTGATTGGACAATACATTTCGCCTAATTCATTAAACTATGTTATCAAATTTAATATCGACATCAGATCTTTGCTAACCATACAGCATATCTTAATAAATAGTTTTTCTGTGCTCTTTCAGATTCGGGGAAAATTAGTATATTAGTAATTAGTATACTTTTAACTGTATAAACCCATGATAGTTCCTCATAGGAATTGGATGGCTCATTTTAATTTTCTTTTCCACGTGCATTTCTTTGGGAAATATTTGTGCTAAAAAAGCTACTGATGTGATCATCACTGTTGCGTAGAATATTGGTTTTTATTATCTAATAATCTAAATACAAGTAACTTACGAGGTAAATGGTACCACTCTAAGTTAATAAGTTGTCTTAAGTAAAATAACTTGTTTATTTATATAAAAGTTTATTTGCTGTCTAAACTATAAAGTCACTGTTGAATATTTTACATTGTGGTCTATGTCTAAAGTGTAATTTTAGATACATATAAAACATAACAAAGAAATCATACTGAATGGATGGAGAAGGGCAGGTAGATTAAATTCCGTAATTGCTATTGATTAGACAATCAGTAATGATATTAGTATTAAAATTCTAAAAAAAAAAGAGAGATGTAGTGTTCAGCACTAATATGTAATGCTAGTCAAACAGCATATATAGTAATAGAAACTATACAAGTCAGACCTATATTGTATTCAAGGGTAGAATAAATAGTAATAGTAACTATACAAGTCAGATCTATATTGTATTCAAGGGTAGAATAAATAGTAATAGAAACTATACAAGTCAGATCTATATTGTATTCAAGGGTAGAATAATATATAGTATTAGAAACTATACAAGTCAGATCTATATTGTATTCAAGGGTAGAATAAATAGTAATAGAAACTATACAAGTCAGACCCATATTGTATTCAAGGGTAGAATAAATAGTAATAACAAGTCAGACCTATATTGTATTCAAGGGTAGAATAAATAATAATAGGAACTATACAAGTCAGACCTATATTGTATTCAAGGGTAGAATAAATAGTAATAGAAACTATACAAGTCAGATCTATATTGTATTCAAGGGTAGAATAAATAGTAATAGAAACTATACAAGTCAGACCCATATTGTATTCAAGGGTAGAATAAATAGTAATAGGAAACTATACAAGTCAGAAATTTATTGTATTCAAGGGTAGAATAAATAATAATAGGAGCTATACAAGTCAGACATATATTGTATTCAAGGGTAGAATAAATAGTAATAGAAACTATACAAGTCAGACCCATATTGTATTCAAGGGTAGAATAAATAGTAATAACAAGTCAGACCTATATTGTATTCAAGGGTAGAATAAATAATAATAGGAACTATACAAGTCAGACCTATATTGTATTCAAGGGTAGAATAATATATAGTAATAGAAACTATACAAGTCAGATCTATATTGTATTCAAGGGTAGAATAAATAGTAATAGAAACTATACAGGTCAGACCCATATTGTATTCAAGGGTAGAATAAATAGTAATAGAAACTATACAAGTCAGATCTATATTGTACTTAAGGGTAGAATAAATAGTAATAGGAACTATACAGGTCAGACCAATATTGTATTGAAGGGTAGAATAAATAGTAATAGGAACTATACAGGTCAGACCAATATTGTATTGAAGGGTAGCATAAATAGTAATAGAAACTATACAAGTCAGATCTATATTGTATTGAAGGGTAGCATAAATAGTAATAGAAACTATAAAAGTCAGACCTATATTGTTTTCAAGGGTAGAATAATTGGTAATATAAATTATACAAGTCAGATATATATTGTGTTCAAGGGTAGAATAAATAATAATAATAATAATAATAATAATAATCTATTAATAATAATAATAATAATAATAATCTATTTATATTGCGCTGATCATTCCAACAATGAAGTTGCTCTGTAGCGCACATAATGTTAACAGCACAAAACACAAAAACACATATTAAACAGTGGTATCTCCTTCAGGAAAGTCTAAAAACGCTGAAACACGTCGTTAAAATGAATGTGGTTAAAATCAATGTTAGTTACTGATACGAGTTGATAAAAAGTTCCGTTTTTAAAAGCTTCTTAAAAGCATGTACGTCTTTCGCAAGTTTGATTGATTTCGGTAAAGTGTTCCATAAGGTGGGAGAAGCATATGAAAATGAACGTTCACCAAACTTAGATAGAACAGCAGGACAGACAAGAAGAGAGGCATTTTGGGAGCGTAAAGTACGAGATGGAACATATGGTACGATAAGTTCTGAAAGATATTTTGGAGAGTTTGAATGTAGGGTTTTGTAGGTTAAAACATTGATTTTAAAATCTATCCTATCTCTGATTTTTAACCAGTGGAGATCTTTTAAAACAGGAGTAATATGTTCAGAATGTTTGGTCTTCGTAATAATTCTAGCAGCTCTGTTCTGAAGCTTCTGTAGTCGGTCAATTTTATTGTCAGGCAAATGAAACAAAAGTGAATTACAGTAATCCAGATTGGAAAGAACGAAGGCATTATCAAGCATCTTGGCTGTATCCATATTGATGTAAGGACGTAACTTTCCAATATTATACAGATGAAAATTTACTTTTTTACACATGAAATTGATATGATTATCAAAGTCAAATTTGCAGTCAAACATTACACCGAGATTTCTTACAGACGAAGTAGGAGTTATACTAAAATCACCGATTAAAACAGACTTAAGGTCAAAAGACTGAAGAGATTTTTTACTGCCAATGTGTATCACTTCAGTTTTGTCGTCGTTTAGTTTTAAAAAATTACATTTCATCCATTGTCTTATGTTAAAAACACACTTCTCAATTTGATCAAAATCTTAGCAGATATTGAGAGGTTATCAAGAGCTAAATAAAGTTGCGTATCATCAGCGTATACATGATAGTTAGTTCCTATATTGTATTCAAGGGTATAATAAATAGTAATAGAAACTATACAAGTCAGTCCTATACTGTGTTCAAGGGTAGAATAAATAGTAATATAAACTATACAAGTCAGACCTATATTGTGTTCAAGGGTAGAATAAATAGTAATAGAAACTATACAAGTCAAACCTTTATTGTGTTCAAGGGTTGAATAAATAGTAATAGGAACTATACAAGTCAGATCTATATTGTATTCAAGGGTAGAATAAATAGTAATAGAAACTATACAAGTCAGACCTTTATTGTATTCAAGGGTAGAATAAATAATAATAGGAACTATACAAGTCAGATCTATATTGTATTCAGGGGTAGAATAAATAGTAATAGAAATTATACAAGTCAGACCTATATTGTATTCAAGGGTAGAATAAATAGTAATAGAAACTATACAAGTCAGACCTATATTGTATTCAAGGGTAGAATAAATAGTAATAGAAACTATACAAGTCAGACCTATATTGTATTCAAGGGTAGAATAAAATATAGTAATAGAAACTATACAAGTCAGATCTATATTGTATTCAAGGGTAGAATAAATAGTAGTCAGACCTATATTGTATTCAAGGGTAGAATAAATAGTAATAGAGACTATACAAGTCAGACCTATATTGTATTCAAGGGTAGAATAAAATATAGTAATAGAAACTATACAAGTCAGACCTATATTGTATTCAAGGGTAGAATAAATAGTAATAGAAACTATACAAGTCAGACCTATATTGTATTCAAGGGTAGAATAAATAGTAATAGAAACTATACAAGTCAGACCTATATTGTATTCAAGGGTAGAATAAATAGTAATAGAAACTATACAATTCAGACCTATATTGTATTCAAGGGTAGAATAAAATATAGTAATATAAACTATACAACTCAGACCTATATTGTATTCAAGGGTAGAATAAATAGTAATAGAAACTATACAAGTCAGACCTATATTGTATTCAAGGGTAGAATAAAATATAGTAATAGAGACTATACAAGTCAGACCTATATTGTATTCAAGGGTAGAATAATATATAGTAATGAAAGCTATACAAGTCAGATCTATATTGTATTCAAGGTAGAATAACTAGTAATAGAAACTATACAAGTCAGACCTATATTGTATTCAAGGGTAGAATAAATAGTAATAGAAACTATACAAGTCAGACCTATATTGTATTGAACGTTAGAATAAATAGTAATAGAAACTATACAAGTCAGACCTATATTGTGTTCAAGGGTAGAATAAATAGTAATAGAAACTATACAAGTCAGACCTATATTGTATTCAAGGGTAGAATAAATAGTAATAGAAACTATACAAGTCAGATCTATATTGTATTCAAGGGTAGAATAAATAGTAATAGAAACTATACAAGTCAGATCTATATTGTGTTCAAGGGTAGAATAAATAGTAATTACAACTATACAAGTCAGACATATTAAATAGTCAGTTAACATGAACTTGGTTAAATACAGACACATTCCAATCAGGGTCAGGAATGCGGAATGAAAACTTTTCTTATTTCATTTGGTTAAAAGAAATTGACTTACTCGGATTTTTCTTATTCTGTATATTAATTACAATAATATATAACAGTATTAATAAAGCAACTGTACCAAGAAGAGATAAGTTCATCATCTTGATCATATAAATCAAAGCCTTTTTCCGACGTTCTGTAAAAAAAACACAAAATAGTTTATAGACGTACGGATGTCCTTGGAAGATTTACGCTAAAGTTTCCCAACAACTTTCTCGACCTCTTTCCGGATTCTTAATCAGTTGCATAATCCCCATGTGCAACCCCCTTATACATACTGATCACTATTTTCTAAGATTTTCTCTACATTCTCCTTTCATTTTTAAGAAAATAGCCGTACAACGTAAATTATATTTGTCCAAAAATTTGTATTATCTTCACAAAGTGCCTTATTACATTATGACAAGTGCTCGCCGTTGTTTTGAGCTTATTGCGTCTGATGCACACCCTGCTTTATATCACACACAATGTTGAGGTAAAAACTAAACTTGCTATGCAATTTTACATAGAAAAATTACAATATAATTTAAAACATGCTGTAACACTAAATTCTGTTTTGATATTTCTACGTCGCTCTACAATTGGTGCATTGAGCTTTGTTTTCATAATTTAAAAAAAT
This sequence comes from Nipponacmea schrenckii, assembly GCA_030562195.1. Lineage (NCBI taxonomy): Eukaryota > Metazoa > Mollusca > Gastropoda > Lottiidae > Nipponacmea > Nipponacmea schrenckii. Next base: position 25,260,716 of record CM060202.1, on the reverse strand, counting down.
ATATATTATTTTAGCGTACTATCCAGAATCTAAAATGGTTTCTGCATCATTTGAAATGCATTAGTTCTAGTTCTTTTATTTTCAGTTTTATATTCTCATGTAAATTATATTTTTCAATACATATAAACATAATAATTACGATTTTTAAAATATTGTGCTTTTTTCTATTGTAACTGTGCATATTTTTAAAGTAAAGAATAATGACTCTTAAATTTTTCAAATGTACTATAGATCAATAAATTACCAAAAGGAAAACGTTTATTACAAAAATTTAGATTTGCAATTTTTTAAAGCCTTTTAAAAGATACGTTTGATATACATTGTATATAAACATTGACCTGTGGGAAACTCGGGGTTTATATGCCTGTAATAACCAATCTTCTGTAGAAATAGTAAATTGGTTTTCGCAGCTCGTTTGTTGTAAAGTTTCATAATGTTTGTTTTAAACCTACATAAAGTTATGAAAATTTGTATTGTAAATCTATCCATTATACGAGGTATTTATGCAACTATATGTTAATGTGTATACAAAGTTTTACTTATGGCAGCTTATTACAGTATTTCCAACACATACATTGTCCACTGCAGAGTATATAACTCTGCAAGCAATTGCGCTAAAATAGTAAGCGGGATCTTCTTTCTTACGCGCAAGGACAATTTCAGAGGGCAAAAAGAGGCTATATAGTCAAAATTAAAATTCTTTCCTTGAAACAGGACATAGAAAGTCTGATGATAAATATCCTTGTACTCAATAGACCCTTAAGACAAACCATATCACGAATATAAGAAAAAGGGTAAATACTCACTAGCATATTTCTTGAGCGATATAACGTTAATAAGAATAAGAATAAGAATAACAATAACAATAATATCAGCTTTAGTCACAATATCTGTCAATGCAGACACCATCTCTTGGTTCTCAGTTTCTAAGAATAAAAAAAAAACACGAGTTTATTAGGTTTATGGTAAAAATTGATAAAAAACGTTGTGTTACAGTAGAATATATAGTATTTGAAACTTTACAATGCAGGCCTATATTGTGTTCAAGGGTTGAATAAATAGTAATAGAAACTATACAAGTCAGACCTATATTGTGTTCAAGGGTAGAATAAATAGTAATAGAAACTATACAAGTCAGACCTTTATTGTATTCAAGGGTAGAATAAATAGTAATACAAACTATACATGTCAAACCTTTATTGTGTTCAAGGGTTGAATAAATAGTAATAGAAACTATACAGGTCAGATCAATATTGTATTCAAGGGTAGAATAAATAGTAATAGAAACTATACAAGTCAGACCTATATTGTATTCAAGGGTAGAATAATTGGTAATATAAATTATACAAGTCAGACCTATATTGTGTTCAAGGGTAGAATAAATAGTAATAGAAACTATACAAGTCAAACCAATATTGTATTCAAGGGTAGAATAAATAGTAATAGAAATTATACAGGTCAGACCTATATTGTATTCAAGGGTAGAATAAATAGTAATAGAAACTATACAAGTCAAACCAATATTGTATTCAAGGGTAGAATAAATAGTAATAGAAATTATACAGGTCAGACCTATATTGTGTTCAAGGGTAGAATAAATAGTAATAGAAACTATACAAGTCAGACCTTTATTGTATTCAAGGGTAGAATAAATGGTAATATAAATTATACAAGTCAGACCTATATTGTGTTCATGGGTAGAATAAATAGTAATAGAAACTATACAAGTCAGATCTATATTGTATTCAAGGGTAGAATAAATAGTAATAGAAACTATACAGGTCAGACCTATATTGTATTCAAGGGTAGAATAATTGGTAATATAAATTATACAAGTCAGACCTTTATTGTATTCAAGGGTAGAATAAATAGTAATAGAAACTATACAAGTCAGACCTTTATTGTGTTCAAGGGTAGAATAAATAGTAATAGAAACTATACAGGTCAGACCAATATTGTATTCAAGGGTAGAATAGAAACTATACAGGTCAGACCAATATTGTATTGAAGGGTAGAATAAATAGTAATAGAAACTATACAGGTCAGACCAATATTGTATTGAAGGGTAGAATAAATAGTAATAGAAACTATACAGGTCAGACCAATATTGTATTGAAGGGTAGAATAAATAGTAATAGAAACTATACAGGTCAGGCCAATATTGTATTGAAGGGTAGAATAAATAGTAATAGGAACTATACAGGTCAGACCAATATTGTATTGAAGGGTAGAATAAATAGTAATAGGAACTATACAGGTCAGACCAATATTGTATTGAAGGGTAGCATAAATAGTAATAGAAACTATACAAGTCAGATCTATATTGTATTGAAGGGTAGCATAAATAGTAATAGAAACTATAAAAGTCAGACCTATATTGTTTTCAAGGGTAGAATAATTGATAATATAAATTATACAAGTCAGATATATATTGTATTCAAGGGTAGAATAAATAGTAATAGAAACTATACAAGTCAGTCCTATATTGTGTTCAAGGGGTAGAATAAATAGTAATATAAACTATACAAGTCAGACCTATATTGTATTCAAGAGTATAATAAATAGTAATAGAAACTATACAAGTCAGTCCTATATTGTGTTCAAGGGTAGAATAAATAGTAATAGAAACTATACAAGTCAGTCCTATATTGTGTTCAAGGGTAGAATAAATAGTAATAGGAACTATACAAGTCAGACCTATATTGTGTTCAAGGGTAGAATAAATAGTAATAGAAACTATACAAGTCAGTCCTATATTGTGTTCAAGGGTAGAATAAATAGTAATAGGAACTATACAAGTCAGACCTATATTGTGTTCAAGGGTAGAATAAATAGTAATATAAACTATACAAGTCAGACCTATATTGTGTTCAAGGGTAGAATAAATAGTAATAGAAACTATACAAGTCAGTCCTATATTGTGTTCAATACACGTCTCTTTTGAGTCTACATCAGTAGTCAAATTATTGCTAAAGTGAAATTTAACTATAGATTTTAGGACTCGAGGAAAAAACCGCCAAACCGAGAATCACTTGAAAGTATCAAGCTGTTACCAACTAACTAAACAACTCTTTTTCTTATTACGTATTTCGACTTTGGCGAAAACGTATTGTAATCGTTCGGATTATTTTATTTTATTGCAGTGCGTTCTTCGAACGCACTGCTTTGTTTTCGAAATGACTATTTTTTTTTTGTCTCTTTCTGGTCACGCTCCCCAGCCATAACTGCAGATGTCTTACATAATCTGGCGTGATATTGTAACGTAATCTAGTGCTCGTTGTTGTTTAAATGTAAAATGGCGCACTTTTGTTCTACCGGAAATGACGTAGAACGTCACAAATTTTATTTTTGTTTACTATCGTTTTTTTATCCAATCTGGTTCGGACTTTTTTTATTTACTACTTATAACTTAGATTTACATAATAGCAGTTTAAAAATTTTGAAATTTTTACTTTTGTTGCTGACTTTTGAATTTTAAAATTTAACACTTTTTCTAACTTTTGCAATTTTGATTAGATCGAAATCAAAATTTGCAGTTAGATAAACATTTTTCTTGTCAAGAAAAATCTGTTTTCAAAATGTCGACATCACTTCCGGTTTCGGCGTCATACGTCGCTAAACTTCGAATTTTCACTTCCGGAATTCTAAAGATATTTGAATTTTTTTTTTTTTGCAATTAGTTACTATTAACCCATAATCATTTTATAATTAACAAAAAATGAACCGGAAGTAACAGATCAGTCGCCATCATTAAACCACGTACTTTTGTAAAGTGAAAAATTGGGCCTCAGGGGTTAATCGGACAATTGTAATTTTGATGTCTATGTAATCTTCAATCGATTGCTAACAATTCTTAGGAAGCCGAATTTTGAATTTCGATTTAGCTTCCCTTTCATTTCCGGTTCTTTTTTTTCACTCAGTGCCTAATTTTCCAACGTTCATATATCGTGACCTTGACCTTTGGTGACCATGTGACCTGCACAAAAGTTGTTGCCCTTGTCGAGATCTATCCATTGATGTCTTCATTTGTGTTGTGCAATGTCAACTTCCGGTTTTACAGCCATTTGAAAATTGCACTTTTTAACTTCGAAGAGCTCTGTCACGTGACCTAATTTACATACGTTAAAATTTCTTTTATGTCCTTATTACGCGTAATTTATTCTTTCCAATGGTGTATAACACTTTATATTTTGATAAAAATTGCGCTTTTTAATATTTGAAAATTTTGTCCTTAGTTCTATATTAATTGTGCGTGATTTATGAAAAAGCACGTGTTTTTTTTTTAATTTACGTCTTATTTTTTCACAAAAATTGGTAGATGAGTAGACAAAAAATTATCATTAAAGATTCCGATAAAACATTTTCCGAAATTAGCCGGAAACGTCCGAAAATGACCAAAAAATGTAGAAAATCACAGAAATCGAAATTTTCGGATTAAATTTTTGCACAAACTTGCAATTTTTTTATTCAACAGAATTAGTACCATCAATATCTTCATTTTGTATGTATGCCGTATATGCAAATTCCTAACCGTTTGATCGCCATCTTGAAATATGCAAATTATTGGAAAAATACTACTCGTCCGTCATTTTTAATCCTCTTTTTTTCAGACTTGTTTTAAAATATAATTTGGATAATTATCTAGGTCCTCTAGTGGCATATTTTTCAATTTCAAATTTGTCTTTGGACCAGGTCCTGCCAAAGTTTTTCAAAACTGACTTCCGTTTGAAAGTTCATAACTTTTGAACTCTACCATATGCATCCTTTTGATCTCAAAACAACATCACCAGAGAGGCACTGGACTGGAATCCCCAAGGGCATAGAAGACAAGGACGACCTTTACATAGCTTGAAAAGAATAAGACTGAAAGAGCTAGGAAGGATATGCAAGACCTGGAATGAAGCAAAAAGAACAGCTCATAACAGAGTGAGATGGAGAACGTCTGTAGCAGCCCTATTCTCCGCAAGGAACGAAGAGGACTAACTTACTGCATCCTTTATTTTTCTGCACAATCATCTTCATTGGCTAAAGGTTCATATAATACCTTGATTTCTAATTTTAGTAAAGAACATTTGGATTAATAGGGATCCAAAAATTGGTAATTTGCATATTTCTCGTATCTTCAGATGGTTTTATCTCATGAACAAGACTCTTGGCAACATTCTAATTGACATTATTGTGATGTGATTTTTATCAGCTTTCTAACAATATCTTTATTTTAGCTATAGACCGAAAACTGATGAAAATACGCCTAGTAGAAAATAAGCGATTTTAACATTCATATTTTTTTTATATTTAGTTCTATTTAACTTAAAAACAAAATTCGAACAGATTTATAATGTGCAAATTACCAGCTTTCAAGCAATATATAAATCAATATGTATAAATAAAAATTGCGAAAAGTTTAAGAATAAAATTACACTCTAATTAAACAGATATAAATGCAACAGGTCATAAAGTCTGATAGTGTTAATTTCTTATCTTTTGGTCAAGACACAAATTTTGACATTTCCAGTTAATATATCCCAGCCAATCAAAACAAGTCATTAGACTTTGTGGGCGTGGTTAAGCCCAGATATTTTACATCACTGTGTGTATTTTTCTTTCAATCGAAATAGGGTCTCGGAGGATCAGTCAATATGTGTTATTTTGATGGACATGTATATAGAATCTATAACCGATTGCCGAAATTTATATGGAAACTGATTTTTGAATTTTTAATTTGATTTTGATTTAATTACGATTAAAAATTATAAAAATTTCGAAGGTGTATATTGTGACCTTTGGCGATCTTTATACCTGTACATATGTGATACGTTCTATCCAATGACATATTAAGCTTTATAGCAAAATGTAAACTTTCGGTTTATCGGCATTTAAAAATTGCGAATTTTTCCTATAAAACGGTCAATTCACAAATTTTGACATTTCCAGTTGAAGTTTCCAAAACAAGTCAATGGACTTTGTGGGCGTGGTTAAGCCCAGATATTTTTACATCACAAACCTTAATGATTGCCAGTCTATTAACAAGCTCAAATGTCACGTGTTAAATCATGAATAAATCATCTCTCCAAATAAATGCAAAATCAATCTACATTCTATCCTTAAATGACAGACAGGAGACCAACAAATTCTAAATAGCGCGAAAGCTGCAGAACTGTTACAAACAGGTCTAGTTATTCTTTCCAATGGTGTATAACACTTGATATTTGATCAAAATTGCACGTTTTAAATTTGCAAATTTTGTAATTTCTTCTATACTAACTGTGTGTATTTTTCTTTAAATCGAAATAGGGTCTCGGAAGATAATTCAATTTGTGTTATTTTGATGTACATGTATATAGAATCTATTGCCGAAATATATATGGAAACCGATTTTTGAATTGTTATTTTGATTTTAATTTTTTTACGATTAAAAATTAATCCAGTTAAAATGATTCAAAGATATTATATATCTTAAATAAAAGGAATGCCGCGCTGTTTTTTTTGATGTCTCTATGTTATACCATGGCAACTTGCCACAAATTGCAGGATCTAATGTTCCTACTACACCTAAATCAAGATCGATAAATAAATAAATAAACAAATTAACAAGTATCAACGATCTGGAAAGTTAATGAAATCCAAGATCAATTTGTAATCTCAAATAAGGTGTTATGTTCCACAAATTTGTTTTTTCGACGTTTTGTTTTACACACTAATTTAACAGATATAAATGTTACAAGAAGAGTTGAGAAGATAATGTAACAGGTCATAAAGTCAAATTGTGTTAATTTCTTATCGTTTGGTCAAGACACAAATTTTGACATTTCCAGTTAAAGTATCGCAACCAATCAAAACAAGTCATTATACTGAGTAGGCGTGGTTAGTTCTATTTTAAATGACAGCCAGGAGATATAACAAATTCTAAATATCTCGGAAGCTGCACAACTGTTACAAACAGGTCTAGTTATTATTATGGAATTGGATATTATAAATGCAACGTTTCACCCATGCAATAGAAGGGGCGCGCACTGCCTTGGTACCGTCTAACGGTTCTAGTTTTTTTTTTTTTTTGCGATTCTTGGATGAGTTTGCAGACAAACTGGTAAAAGGTACAGAAATTCTAAATCTACAGTTGATCTTAGAATGATTTCTATTATCAAATAAAACAAAACCGGAAGTTCTATCTCTGACCGGAAGTGAGAACCGTTGAGATTTTTTTTGCTTTAGCAAGTTTATTTTCACTTCGATTTTGACCGGATTTTCAGATTTGAAAACTTCAATGTATTTGTCAACTAACAATTAGAGGTTTTATGCAATTAAGTTAAATATTATACCCACGATTTGCAATTCAATATTCAAGGGTCATCGGCAAAAATTTCAGACCGTGATTTCTCGTTTAATATAAATGGTAAAATTTTGAAACTTTACCAGTTGATAGGCGATATGATTATAATTTTTGAAAAAATGTGAAAAAAAAAATCCACTTCCGGTTTAGCCTCAAATGACGTAATTACGTAACTTCCGGTCTAAAATTGCTAGGTGAAAAGTGAAAACTGTTTTATAAATAACTTGTCAATAGTAATTGATTTGACCTAAATAATTAGGTCAAGCTGCCATATCGGCCGCCATTTTGAATTTTCGTTACAATTCTTAAATCCGACACTATTGATAGACCGATTTTGATGAAATTGAATACATAGATACATTAGATCATTATCTACCTTTTCTTGGAGATCGATTTTTAAATTTTGTATTTTTTTTCGAATTATTCAAATTTCGATTTTTTCAAAATTAGGTCACTTTAACGGCTACGGAAGGTGTGACCCACTTAATCTATGACCTTTAAAATTAAGTCAAATAATATTCAATATATTGTCTACGAGTAGGTATTATTTTATTTGGCTTACTTAAAAAATTCACAGAGATAAGTGTACTTAAATACAGCAAAAATTGATGATTTTCATATTTTCGCCATTTTTAACCGTTAAGGAAGGAATGACCTAATTATTTTATAAGTTTGAAAACTAGGTCAAATGATATTCAATATATTGTCTAGATGTAGGTCATTGCAAATTTAGCCTACATAATATTTTAAGGCTCGAACTACGTTCATAATTGTAAGCAATTCTAGTTAATCATTTTATTGAAATTTAAATTGATCAATTAAAAAGTATTTTCAATAATAATTTGTTCTTTTTGAATATCGGTTTACCAATGATGAATATTGATATAATTTTGGATCCACATCTTACTATATGTTTTTATATTAATATTCAGATTTATTTCTAAACCTCTACATGTGATTTGAAGGTTTAGTTGCAAAATGTAATCCGTTATCAAATCTGACTTTTTAATTCGAGAAAAAGATTCAAATAGTTAAGAAATAGTTTCGTGTGTGTTATTTCCAAGTTAGTAGTTTTTCAAGAGAGCATCGTTTAAAGGGATAATAGCCGTTAGAAGTTTAATTTCACTCAAACAAATAACAGTATATATCCATCACTATATACATCAAAATCCCTCTATAATTCGATAAATCCACAAAATCTAGTAGTTAATAATAAAACGCTCAATACAAGGATCGCGTATCTCGTCCTTCATTTCAATATCGATCTCTAATCCATTATCTTCTATCTTATTATCTGCTCAAATCTTTCAGTATTATATCTTGCCGAGTTTAGCTGTTTTGAATGGCTCAACTCTGTGTTAAACGTGCGGTAGCAATGGCGTGTTTACGTTTTCTATGCCCGACTGACCTTTGACCTCGATCCCATAATGCACCAAA
>CM060202.1:25234759-25251449 GCA_030562195.1 Nipponacmea schrenckii | reverse complement strand
GTGGCCAATTCAAGGTGTGCCTAAATGAATGTGTGCCAAATTGATTATGTGCCTAAATCACTGTGCCTGAAAGACAATGTGCCGAATTTTAGTGTTCCTAGAAAGAGTTTGTCGAATTGGGTTATGTGCCTAATTAAAAGTGTGCCTTAATCGCTGTGCCTAAACAACATGTGCTTTTCTGTCCGTGTGTCTAAATGAGGTGTGCTTAAAAATGAGTGCCTAAATGACAGTGGACCGCCTCATTCATACCCCGGTAAGAAAGAGTTTTACCAAACAAAATTACCATAATGGCAAGAGAGTCCAACTGTTTTTTTATACGCCCACATGAAATGGGGGGCGTATATTGTCGTCACCCACATCCGTCCGTCCGTCCGTCCGTCCGTCCGTCCGTCCGTCGGTCCGTCCGTCCGTCCGTCCACAATTGCTCGTAAACACTCTACACGGTGTAATTCTTGACGGATTTAGATGAAACTTAATATGAGTGCTTATGATCACGCAAGGATGAACCCTATTGAAAATCAGCGAAATCGGAAAAAAATTAGTATGAGTTTGTGCCCTTGTTCTTGAATGGCTCGTAAACACTCTACAAAGTGCAATTCTTGACCGATTTTGATGAAACTTGGTGTGAGAGTATGTTATAACTCAAGGATAAACCCTATCGAAAATCAGGGATATCGAAAAACATTTAGTATGAGTTATTGCCCTTGTTCTTGAAAACGCGTTCAATTTTAGCTTGTAAACACTCTTGAGAGAACAATTTTTAATGGATTTTAATGAAACTTGGTCTGAGTATTTGTTATCACCCAAGGATGAAGCCTATTGAAAACCAGTCAAATCGAAAAAAAAATTTAAAATCAGTTATTGCCCTTGTTTTTTAAAACGCGTTCAATTTTTAGCTTGTAAACACTCTACAAAGCACAGTTATTGACCGATTTTGACGAAACTTGCTGAAATTGTTTAATATCACCCAAGAATGAACCCTTTTGAAAATAGCACATATCGAAATATATTTAATAGGAATTATTGCCTTTGTTCTATAAAAAAGTGTTGGATTTTTGCCTTGTAAACACTCTACAAGTCACAATTCTTGAGCGATTTTGACATAACTTGGCATGAGTATTTGTAATCACCTAAGGATGAACCCTATTGAAATTCAGTTAAATCGAAAAATATTTAGTATCAGTTATTGCCCTTGTGTTTGAAAACGCGTTCAATTTTAGCTTGTAAGCACTCTAGAAAGAACGATTCTTAATGGATTTTGATAAAACTTGGCTTGAGTATTTGTTTTTACCCAAGGATGAACCTTATTGAAAATCAAATAAATCGAAATATATTTAGTGTCAGTTATTGCTCTTGTGTTTGAAAACGGGGTTTTAAATTTTTGGCTAATAAACACTCTAGAAGGTACAATTCATGACCAATGTTGACAAAACTCACTGAAATTGTTGGATATCGCAAGGGATGAGCCTAATTGAAAATTAAAAATATCAAAATATATCTAATATGAATTATTGCCCTTGTTCTTTAAAACACGTTCGATTTTTGTCTCGTAAACACTCTACATGGCACAATTCTTGATGGATTTCGATGAAACTTGGTGTGAGAGTGTATTATAACTCAAGGATGAACTCTATTGAAAATCAGCAAAATCGAAAAAAATTTTAGTATGAGTTACTGCCCTTGTTCTTGAAAACGCATTCAATTTTAGCTTGTAAACACTCTAGAAAGAACTATTCTTAATGGATTTTGATTAACTTTGGCTTGAGTATTTGTTGTCTCCCAAGGATGAACCCTATTGAAAATCGAAAAATATTTAGTACAAGTTATTGACCTTATTTTTGAAAACGCGTTCAATTTAACTCGTAAACACTCTAGAAAGAACAATTTTGAATGGATTTTGATGAAACTTGGCTTTAGTATTTGTTTTCTCACAAGGATAAACCCTATTGAAAATCAGATAAATCGAAAAATATTTAGTGTCAGTTATTGCGCCTGTTTTCAAAAACGCTTTCAACTTTTGGCTTGTGAACACTCTAAATATTCCTTTTTGACAAAACTCGCTGAAATGGTTTAATATCAACCAAGGATGAGCCTTATTAAGAATTAAAAATATCAAAATGTTATTAAGGGTGAACCCTATTGCTAATCATAAAAATACCGAAAAATATTTAATGAGTTGTTATTAGGTACAATTCTTGACAGTTTTTAATGAAACTAGAGACCCTAGAAAAAAATAGGTTGGTAGGTTGAATAATTCATTCCACTTATTGTAACCTTACTGAAAAGTTTTTATTTGAAATAAATGCTGCCAGTGGGCGTATATTACCTTGCCTGGCAAGCTATCTTTCTTCAACATGTTGCTCAATGATTTCTCCGTGCGATTTTTAGTTATAGCGGGCAGTGATGATATGAGTAATGGGACGAACGTTTTTTTTTTGGCAATTTTTCAATCAACTTAAAGTCTCAACATTTAATTTCTTATTCAAAAAATACATTTAAATCGAGCGAGGATATATTAGAAATAAAAACAAAATTCAACTATAAATTTATTAAAAGCTCTAGTCTAAAAATAAAATTCTAAACCATAACAAATAAAATATATGAATGATTTTATAATCATCTGGACCGAACAAAAACTTATAAGTCGAACTAAATACAATGGAAAAAAACAAGTAAAACTATATAAACTATAAATAAGGTTTGTTTTATTTCTATGGACAGATGACATGAATTTATAAAACAGTATTTGATTCGTTGAAATATTTTTCTCTCCTTTAAAGTTTTATCTATTATGAAACAGAAGCATACAAGCATTTTATTGGTAGAAAATATATACAAACATTTAGGTAAACTAGATTAGCAATATATTTAATGCTCAGTTTAACATCAGAGTTTTACGGTTCTCTAAAAGCAACGGTTACAGTTCGTGTTCAGAGAAAAAAGCCTAGGCCTACCCTTCCTCACTCTTCATAAGCTTCTTCAGTAGACTCCAGTACCATAGCTTTGCCTTTGGTCTTAGTTTTTGGCGGCGTATTTTGAAAAGCCTGGTATATTCATTTTCAGGATCAGGATTTATATTTTCATTGGAAGTGTTTAACTCTAATACATCATATGTATGACTTTCTAGATTCTGAAACACAAATAGACCAAATTAGCAAAACGAAGTAGAATCTGAAAGATTTTAGATAGATGGTTTTGCTCAGTCTTTTCGCAGGTTTTGCAGATTCAGGTGAATATTGACACATAGAACCAGATTACGTTGGCAACAACTATACTAACCGTATTTTGTTCATTAGTTATAGAATCACTGTCTGTGGATGTTCCTGGTTCACCATTTATAGAATCATTGTCTGTGGATATTCCTGGTAATGATTCATCCTGATGTAAATCTATAACTGATTCATAAATACCTTCATCTGTAAAGATGATGTTAAAAATCGTCAATTCAACTACAAAAGCAATTCAACATCATTAATTCTAATTTTCAATCACGTGAGTGATCAGTCAAACCAAGCAATAAGATTCTGAATAGAAGGTTTTAAAATCACACATCAACCTATTCGGACTTAAAATCGTCCTCCCCCAACCCAATTTCATACTCACCACCCCTACCTGCCATATCCCCAAACCCAATCACAAAACTCAAACCAACCTGGCAAACTTTCTTCGAGTTCCTCATTACGATGAGTTACATTTTTCTCTCCTGTAAAATTAAACAAACATGGTTTCAGTTGTTAGATTTTGGAGAAAGTAAGCGATCTCAGATAACATCCTTTTGAAAATAAACAAGTCAGCTCAAAAACAATAAACAATGAACAATAAACGACTTACTCTTAAATTTCTTATAGATGATAACGAGACCAATCGAAAAATATTGAACTAATGAAATGAAACGGAGTTCGTATTTCTAGTATTTGGTCTTATTCTTAAATAAGGAATATTTATTTATTGGAATAATGAAAGAAATAAAGATTGATATCCTTCTGTTCTGTACAGACTCTTGACCTTATTGAACTAATGAGATAACTGTTCTGTAAATTATTAGTATAATAATATAACGTATTAATATCATCCCACGGACGGAAGGCCATTGGTAACGACAATATACGTCCACATCATATGTGGGCGTATAACTTATTCAGTTTGACTTTTTTTTAAACAAACTTGATGGGTGTATCTAGTATAAATGGCATGCCTATAAAACTTGTACAATGAAGAACTGTAATGCAGACAATGTTTGGCCTATATGTAATTAACTTACTTCGATCTTTCTTGTACATGGTAACAATAAAAACAATTATAAGTACAATAATAACCACAACAATAACAATAACAATTACAGCTGTAACAGCAACTATTACATTGTTCATCTCTCCATACAACAAGGCTGTGTCCTTAGTTTCTGAAGGATAAATAGAATATTCAACCTGTCTTATGTGATAGAATGAATAGCAATTGAAGCCATACACGTGTATTCAAGGATAGAATAAATAGTAATAGAAACTATACAAGTCAGACCTATATTGTTTTCAATTGTAGAATAAATAGTAATTGCAACAATACAAGTCAGACCTATATTGAATTCAAGGATAGAATAAATAATAATAGAAACTATACAAGTCAGATCTATAATGTATTCAAGGGTAGAATATATAGTAATAGAAACTATACAGGTCAGACCTATAGTGTATACAAGGGTAGAATACAATAAAGACCTGCAGGTACGAGAGCAGAGAAAGTTTCCACTAAAACATGACTTATATCTTACTACATACCTCTAACACTTAAAATAAAACTCTTCTTCACTTCTCCATGAATGTTGTTGACCAGACAGACGTAAATACCTTCATAAGAACTGCTGACTTTCTGAATAACTAAATCATTTTCAAACGAATTCTCTGCTAAGTTAACTAAACCATGGGATTCAAAGCCTTGAAAATCTTTTTCCCATCTTACATCACACTTTGGGTTGCACTTAGCTGAGCATCTTACTTTCAAAACCGCATTTTTATTTAAAGTTATCTCCCTTTGATCTGGTTCTATTTTCACATCCATTGGTGCAACTGGAAATTTAGAAGACACTTTTAATAAAAACAAGAAGATAACTTACTTATCAAAAGAACATACAAATATAAATTAGTTGAATCATACAGTCTAATTAAAATTATCTCTTATATTTATAATAGCCACTTCAGTGGAGTCAAACGAGTTTCTCTTTTGAAAACTCATCAGATTAACCCTTTGAGCTAACCGAAGACGTCTGCTTTAACCAATCACATTTAACTGGTTCAATTCGGGATATCCAATGAAAAATCTCATTGTTGTCAGTATATGAGTTTCCATGTACTTTCACTCTTAAAACGTTGATTATTCTTGTCATACATTTCGTACACATTCCATTCCGTGCAGCCCTTCCTTTTCAATACCTAGCCTTACTAAAGTTCAAAACCCCCAGTGGACCGGGGTTAAGAATATGTTCACCGTCCCTCATTGCGTGTCATAAAAGGCGACTGAATTGGGTCCCCTCGTTTGCCGTTAGGTGCGACCCGTGTCGGTATAGAATGGACTCTTGGTGGTTGAGGGTAACATACTTCCCAATACATCACTTTGGACCAGGGGATTCCTTGACGGGTGGCCAGTGTGGCCCACACTGGTCAATCGGCTTGTCGTGTTGAGCCTATAAGTCGGTGGTCTGAACAGATAACAATTGTCTAATCACAGATTATTACTTTATCCTCCAATTCATTTCACCGACTCAGAGGCAGCCGCTAGGGTCAATTGGGAAAAAAATAAAATGAAAGTTTGGATCAATTTGCTCCATCCAGAACTTTTCATTCCCTTTTTTTATCTGAGTATATCTCCTGATTACCCCTAGGGCGCTGGCGCTGGAGAATCCTCACCCTTTATTCATTCAAGGGGAAACCCCATCTACACCTTCTGGAAAGACTTTCGCTAGTGTCGTTAAGGCTTCTACTAGATCTATAGAATGCCAGACCGACATTACTTGGCTGAAGCGAGTGCCAACCCCGTCTTCAGCCTTATTACCATCTGATCCTGACGCCACGGACTGAAAAGTCAAGTACTATCGTTTTAGTTTTAGTCAGCCATACAAAGACGTTCAGCCAAAGGGGACTGGTTAACAGTCCAGGTCAAAACGTAGCGAAAGTCTTTCTCATGACAAGCCTACAAAGAAGCATGGGTCCTCTTCCTCCAAAAAGAGAGGAAGGGATCTTTTGAAGTCTGCAATATCTGACAGTATAGATATGGAGCCTTCAGAGGTTGATGCGGAAGTCTTCAACCCCCCTTGCCGCAAACATAGTAGTTCTCTCAATGACGAAATAAATATTATAATACAATGGAATTGTCGAGGTTTAAGTAATAATTTAATGAAGTTCAGCTATTAATTCAAGAATATAATCCGTTGGCTATTTGTCTCCAAGAGACGTTCCTCAAACCAACGGATTTACATATAGTGCCATTCAAACATTTTGTTTCTTACCACCATTATGGCACTGGTGATGACAAGGTCTCGGCTGGTGTTTCTATTATTGTTAATATTAACGTTGCCCAGTCTCAAATCACACTAAATTCTCCTCTGCAGGTAATGGCCGTGCGAGTAACACCCCAAGTGCCTATTACCCTATGCTCCATCTATTTGCCAACGAACTCAACTCTAAACCCTAGAGAATTGGATGACCTTGTTGCGCAGCTTCCTTCTCCTTGCATTTTCCTATGAGATTTCAATGGTCACCATTCTTTTTGGGGTAGTCCTGATGACAACAGCAGAGGGAAATTAATATCTGACTTCATATATGACAACGATCTTTGTACCTTAAATGACGAATCGCCTACATATTTCTGCTCAAGAACAAAAACTTTTTCTCATCTAGATCTGACAATTAGCTCACCATCTTTGTTCCAAGATTTTTCTTGGAGCGTCCACAACGATCTCTGCCACACTGATCATGATTATCCTGTAATCCTACGAAATAATGGTCCTTCACCAGTAGACAGGCCACGAAGATGGAAACTCTCTAAAGCTAATTGGCCCTCTTTGAGGCGCTTTGCATATCTTCTTTTCTTCAAGATGATCTAGAGAAAGCAGAAGACCCGATGGAACTATTTACCACCATCTTACAAGATGTACCGGGTCAGGCAAACCTCGGCAACTCCAAAACGATTCAATAATCCATGGTTTAATCACAGGAATTGGAGGAGCCATCAATAGAGTCGTATCACTCACTCACATAGTAAAGACAAGGAATGAAACGACCAAATCAAAATACGGCACCCCGCCTCACCAAAACATCCCCAAAATGACACTTCCACTTATTTTTTCGCTGGAAACTTCACAAGCACATCACTAAATGGTTCACCTTTCATTTCCAACCAAATTTTAGGTCCTTAATTGAAGGGATGGAGCGCAATCCCCTTTTTTTCACAGTTATTTTCATTAGAAATTAGTTTAACAGCCTCAGCGTCTGTGATGTCACATTTAGCTCCGCACCAAATTAGAGAAGTCAATAAAAAATTGTTAATATTTACTTTTCACCCATAGAAATTGGTTTAAATTTATAAAATAATTAATCCAGTCTATTTGAGAGTAATAAATTTTTATTTGCTTGATTTATTGTTCATTTGTGAGTGATACGACTCTATTGATGGCTCCTCCAATTTATGTGGTTTAATGAAGACTGTAAGAAAGCACTGAACGTAATCGTGCTTTACGACTGCTTGAACGTGCTCATTCCGATGACAATATGGTCTCTTTTCGCATTGCACGGGTCAAGGCCAGGCAAAGAGGTCGTCATGGCAGGGGAGTGTCAAGGATCAACAGTCGTACATCTTCCAAATCAGTCTGGGATAGGATTCGTAGGATCAATGGTAAAGCGGATACAATATCTGTGAACCATCTAGAAGTAGACGGGATGTTGTCAACTACTTTGAGTATGTTTTTTGGGTCCAGTACAGAATTTTGAAATTTCCCTGAAAAGAAGAAATTCGGGCATCTGACCTATACCATTACGTTAACTAAGACCATAGTCCACTTCCCCTTTCGGATATATTACTTGCCCATTCGAGCTATCAAGTCTTACTACCGGCCTAAGTTTCCCTTTGACCATTTTTGTCTATTTGAACTCATTTCATAGCTACCTGCTATTACATAAACACAATCCTCAAGACAGCAATCTCTCTTAAGATGTACTTTAACTGTGTATCAAAGTAAGCAGCGCCAGATCAGTGCCATCTTTAAACATCCACAACCTGATAGTGATTGATGAAAAAGAAACTTACATTCAGGTATAATTATAAAGGTCTCAATCTTTATGACATCATTACACTCTTCAATACTTAACACTGAAAAATAATTAAAAACCTAACGGTAATTGTCTTTGTGTGTTGAAAAAAAAAAGTTTCACGTATAATAACTCATAACGTGAAAAAAAAAGAAAATCATTTGACAAAGCGGCATATACAATGTTACTATTGAACAACGTTTCTGGTTTTAACGAAGCTGGCCATGTAAACGAAAAAGATGATTGTATTTACCATCATAATGTTTTGTAGTCTGTAGTCTTTGATAACAAGGGGAGTAATCTGTAGCCAGACAAGTAAATTTTCCACCATAAAAGTGTACTGTTCCATTAATTTGAGATAAAGTTGGATCTACGTCAGTCATTCTCATTCCTTTGTTATACCATACTATATATAATGTCGGCAGACAATCTCCTATACTGGTTGAAACACTGTCACATTCAAGTTGTACGATTGAAGAGTAGTTATCTTCTGGTTTTAAAACAGGATTTGGTGGAGATTTTCCTTTAATTGTGGGTTTTCCTGAAACAGAAGAATATTAATTAGAATTGATTGCAAACGCATGCATGCGATGAAGGCATGGAACACCTGATACCACATCACGACTGTTTGTGTCATGAAGGTATTTATTTTGGAAGGTCATTATGGCTTATACCAAATAGGGCAAATTTTGCATGCAATTTTAAAGTGAGAACTACAAGACAATGACTGTTTTAAGGAACTTAATGTCAGAATCTTAGAATATCAAAGACACATAAAACAATGAGAGTGTGATAAAACGGTTGAACCCCTTTTAAGTGTACCACACTGACGCGGTTTGACCTATGTTACGTACTTCGATTAGGGGTTCCCCGTGTAATTGTTATAAGATGACGTTATAGTGAGTTCCCTATAGCTAACACTGGTCAAACACGACTTGATTTTTATATGCCCACACGGCTTAAATACCCGTCGCTCGTGTCTGTCTCTGTCTGACCGACTCTCTGGTGTGGACACGATAGAGAGCTGGTTTCTTGATGGATTTTGACGAAACGTAGTGTGAGTGTTTCTTATAACACAAAATTTGGTGTGAGTGGTTCTAATTAATCAAGGATAAACACTATTAAAAACCAAACTAGTCGAAAATATTTCTTGAGACGTGATCGTTTGTTGTGGACATAATAGAGAGCTGGTTAATGCATTTTGATAATTCTTCGAGTTTTCGAAAATAACCCAAGGGTGAACCCTATTGATAAACAGATTTAATCGAAAATTTATGACACTTGATGTTAGTGTTCCTAATCAAAAAAGGCTTAACTTTAATAAATTAAAAAAAAAAAAAAAAAACTTTCATTTACCGTCAATTACCGATAATTCTTGTCAATCTCCTGGACAAATTGGTTGCCATTATAAATGTGTGCGTGTTACGATGGCCATCACTATTTTCTTGCTTTGTGGTAATAACAGTATTTTGAAAATTATAGCCCAAAGGTGTTTGAACAGGTTTCAAAATATGGTTTAATGATAATTTATTGTCGTTTGCACTGTTTTCAGTTGGGACAGCGGTTAGGAATACGATAAGCCAGATATAGCGAGGTTATAAAAATAAAAATGGCGATTCAATAATTAGAAAAAGTACTTCGGCCATATTCATCATATGTGTGGTATGGATTCAATGGCTTCATTCTGGTTGAATAGATATAGTAGGATTTAATAAATATAACTATCTTCTATATTAGTACCCTTGAACTTGATCGTATACAAAAACATTATTCATTATATACATGTGTAAGCCTACTATACCGACACTGTTCGACTGTTATATTATGACTATACTCTTCGCCTTATGCGAATTTTCTTTAAGATAAAAAAAAATGTCTCACCTGGGATAATCAAAGCTTTATATCCAAATTGTCTTGATCTAAACTTCATAAAATATATTCCAGCGTCTCCTTTTTGTAGTTTTGTCTTTTTGATCACGCAGGTATCATTAGTCATGAAGATTTCTGTCATATTACCAGTTAAATGAGTTGGTTTACCATTCTCATAAATTACATTTTCTATCAGTGAATCCATCTTATCTTTAAATCTAATTTGTGATAGTATTTTGAGATTCCGAATCTCAATTTCACTGTCATTTGTTTTATTTTCAATGATATATTTATTATACTCGTCTCTGAGGTCAGAAAGCGAAAAATTCAACAACAGTTCAGTTCCAAGTCGACCTTCAATTATTTCTGTTTTTCTGCACCCCCTTTTACCTTTTCAAAAAATTTGAAAATTTTAAATCATGTAATATTGCAAATGAGGTTTCGTCAAAGATCTGTACCTGGTTATTTTGAGCTACAAAAATCCAAGGCGTTTTCAACACTCGAAACAACTCAAATGAATTATTTTTTTCAATGTCCATCTTTCAATTTAATCAATTTTCTAATCTTTCTTCAAGAGTTTTAACGTTTATGATTATCTACAACCGTTTATCGTAGGATTCCAACGTCATCTCAGCTGCGCATGTTTCAAACGCAACTACTCTCCACGTGCTAGAAGTCTAGAACTATGTTTATTTTCAAATCATAGTGAAAACCATCAAAGGCAGCTATATATCCAGGGATGCTGAAATATGCCTGTATGAACAGCCAAATTTCTAAGCCATCGAGCATGAGAAGTCTGACCTTGTGCTAGTTTTAAGTAGCCTTACCGAGTGTGGCAATTTAAAATATCAGTGCTGTGTAAACGCGAGCCCACATACCTGAAGTGTCGTGCGCATGGGCGATAATAACCCTTACACAGTGATTTTATTTACGGGAACTACAAACTAGGCAAAGTTACTGACAAAAAAAGTCTGTATCTAAATAATCTGACAATAGCTTCAAAACAATCGCTTTGTTGATGGCGAGCGCCATTTTGAATGTTTTTCTTTTTTGTCTCCACAGATTGGGGAGCAGATACCTTCTTGTTGAGCATATTCTGGCATAATGAAAACATTGCAGTGTAAAAGGCACACCCTAAGAGTGCCAATTCATTTCACTAAACGTGGCTTACTGAGTCAGTAAATATTTAACTCTCACCAGTTATACATAAATTTACTTATGGAAATTGTCGAAAAATCCCAAATGACGGTACAGGCAGACTAACGAACAGAGGTTAGTGCACGACAGTACAATAAACATGAAATGACAAGTTTCTTGATTGAAAATGCTCAAATGGTAATCATTTACATATGGGATGGACATAAAAAGCCCCCAAAAAATTAATTGATTGCCCCCCCCCCCCCAAAAAAAATTGCCAAAACGTCCGACCCATTACTCATATCATCACTGCACACTATAACTAAAAATCACACGGCGAAATCATCGGACGCACGACTGTGGGTGTAGAGTTGGGGTCTAGCCCGAGGTTGGTATCCACCTTTAGTGATATTGAGCAGCAAAAAAGTCATAAATCAATATAATTCTCAATGTGCTCACAAAAGAGACAGACCTAGCACACACAATAATTTCGTCGGTATTGAATCAATAGCCATAGTTTCGTATTTAGGGGTAATAAGGCCAATACGAAGTAATAAGGAAACTGAAAGTTAATACCAAAAAATAGTGAGACCAAACGGAACAACACATATGTTTTAAAACAATCAAATCACTAGTTTTATTAAAGGTTTAAAGGCTCACAGTTCCAAAAGCTTAGGGATAAGGTTTCGTGCCACACTCGGAACTGTCAACAGGTCCAAAGTTCCAGTTCTATTTCCTTGTCTAAGGTGTATCACGAATTTATTTCAACAATTATACATTTTTGAAGAATAAAACAGTTGGGACTTCTTGCCATTATGGTAATATTTTTTGGTAAAATTCTTTCATACTGGGTATGAATGAGACGGGTTACTGTCATTTAGGCACACATTTTTTAAGCACACCTCATTTAGACACACAGACAGAAAAGCACATGTCATTTAGGCACAGTGTTTTTATGCAAATCGATTTCGGCACACTTTTAATTAGGCACATACTCAATTAGGCACCCTTTTTTCGGGCACACTAAAATTCGGCACACATTCATTTAGGCACACAGTCGATTCGCCACACATTCATTTATGCACCCCTTAAATTAGGTCAACATTCATGACCAGGTTCATCTCCTTTTTGCTCCATTAAAGGTAAGTTCTGTCACCTGGTAAGCACAGCCTGTAGAACACGTTGCCCCGCTTTATTGTAAGACTAGACGCTTTTTCCATGACACTGACACTGACAAGGGGAAATTGGGCTGAAACACCCGAAAGCCTATTTGAAGGTGTGCTTAGTTGAAGGTGTGCCTGAATCACTGTGTCTAAATTAATGTGTACCTAAATGACAGTATGCCGAACTCTAGTGTGCCTTATTGAAAGTGTGCCTATAAATCGCTGTGCTAAATAACACTAAATGACATGTGCTTATCTGACCCTGAGCCTATATGAAGTGTGCCTAAAGTACTGTGTATAAATGAGGTGTGCTTCAAAAAATGACTGCTTTCCGAATGAGGCAATTTTAAATTTAATAATGTTTAATTCTCTCGATCGGTGTTTTGCCAGCTAGTTGGGCTTTGCCAGCTAGTTGGGCTTGACAGAATATAATGTCTCTAATCCTACACAGTTTACATACATGGGTGATTTGAATTCTATTGGTATCATGGTTGATTTATAACTTTTTTGTCCCTCCGAGTATACCCCCCCCCCCCCCGACAATTACGTCTGTCTATGGGCCTGACGTCTTGTAGTTATATATATCCTTATTTTCACATTGGTGAACTAAATTTTTAATAAAAAACAACAAACTTTATTATTCACCTTTTTCAAAAATTGAACATTGAAAAATCGTCAAATTCAAACTTGAACGCCTTCTTATCCATTCCAATACTCCTACCACGTTTCGTCAAAATCCATTGAAATTTGTAGATTCTATTGCACCCACAATAAAACTGTGATGCAATTTTATTAAGTCAAGGGCAATAACTCAAAAACCGTTCATCAAATAAACGTCAAATTCTAATATAACCGCCGTCTTATCAGATCCAATGCTCACACCAGGTTTAATCCAAATCCATTGAAAATTGTGGCGTCTATTGCACCCACAACAAATGTTGACGGACCTACGAACCGACGGACATGGGCGGCCACAATATACGTCCACAGATTCATGTGGACACAAACTGCTTAAATCGCCAAGCTGAAAAAGATTATATTACCTGTTGGTCGACAACATATAAGCAAAAAAAATATCCACATCATTTTATGTCATTCTCTTAGAAACAAAAAATTTCAAACACGAAACCAAATCACTGAGGCTGCTGATTATCGTATGTCATTCAATGAACTATTCGTCATTTAAATATCGCCCTTCGGAATGACTGTGTTACTCTATTATGATATCTAGCTATGGTCTATGTGTCAATCACGGAAATAATTTAGTCAATTGAAAACAGTTTCACACCTATATTAACTAACTCGAAATTTTTAGGTATAGAGATACGCTTAGTTTTCACCACGTTTAATAATTATAAATATGAAAGACATGCCAAAGAACTTTTATCTTCAAGGTTCAGTCTGTAAGTCAAAATAAGTTATATAAACTATGTGAACTTAAAAGATTTTATCAATATTTTGGAATGTCTTTATCTTTCGATAATCTTTGTATTACCCCTTTAAGGAGCCTACGTGTGTCATCCAAGGAAATAATACAGTAATTTGAATATTCGTTTCAGAATGAGAATCTCTATTATAGTATCTAGCAAGGGTCTCTGTAAACTTCAAGGGAATGAATGATACAGTCATTTTAATATTCGTTTTTCACTTATAATATCAGCGTTGACAGCCGGAAACAATCTGTACAGTTGCTATACCTTTTCTCAGAATAGTATAGGAGAAAAATACCCAGCAAATCCAGAACCTTTATCCCAATCTTCCAATATTATATTTCTCCCATTCTTAGCCTGTTCATTTTGGAAAATAAATTACCAAAACCTAATGCTGCAATCTCTATATATAGGACTCAGACCACAAAAATATTTTATGCTAATGATTGTATCGTTTTATTTTTAGAAATCCTCTTTCTCCCTTCCTTTGGGGGTTTTTGCATGCCCATTTTTGACTAATTTTTGGTCTAGATTTGAAATATGATGTCTGAAATTGCATTTTCTTTCAGAATTTTGAATGGTGAATTTCGTGATTTAACATTGAAACAGATGGCAAATGAATTGCTGGACTGAGTCCATATATATGAAAGAACTACACTAACAAGATCTAAGGACTCAGTCCACCAATTCATTTGCCATCTGTTTCAATTTTAAATCACGAAATTCAACCTTCCATAACTTTTTCCAGAAATCTCGTTGAAAACTTTCCTTTATGTCGCATGAAAGCCTGACTAATACTTGGTTTCTGTACAAAATTTCAATATAGCATGACCATGAAAATTTTGAACTAAACAAAATGAAAGTAAACCACTACATTTTATCAACATCCGCTTGACTGTCACTGCACACGAAACCACTATTTTTAGAAATAACCTTCCACCAATTAATTTTCTCATTAACTCAGAAATTCTGAGAGAAAATGCAATTTCAGACATTAAATTTCAAATCTAGACCAAAAATTAGTCCAAAATGGGCATGCAAAAACCCCCAAAGGAAGGGAGAAAGAGAATTTCTAAAAATAGAGCGGACTTAAAGGGATAGGCCTAATAGGCGTTAGAACGAACATAAAAATTTAAGTTCACTCAAATTTGGACAATAACAGTATATATCCGTCAGTGGACTTACCTATACATCAAAATCCCTCTAAAATCCGATAAATCCCCAAAATAAAGTAGTTAATCATAAAACGCTTGAGCAATCCATCAAGCGATTTTCAAATCGTGTAAATATAAAGGGAAGTAACTCTAACATGTGGGTTTTCACGCGTCCTTGACCCCTACTGTTAAATTCCACAATGATGTTTTAGCGTTGATTTACCAGACGCTTTTATTCTCAAACTGAATGGAATCGTCGCTGGCTCACTTTTTTTTAAAATTTCGAATATATTTTTATTGTGGCTTTTTGAAATTTGGTAAAGTGTGGAATGCATACTTATTTAACTAATAGTCAATATGAAACACAAATATAAGCCGTAGGCCGAGTGTATTCTAACGCCTATTATCCCTTTAATTATACAATCATTAGCATAAAATGTTTTTGTGGTCGTGTCTATGCAAAAAACCACAATCTCTCTCAATAATAAATGTTCCAAAGTAGGCTACAATTTGGATTTTCTGGCAGCTTGAATTCTTTACCGAAAATTTTAATCAAAACATGGTCGTTCACGTTTGTTTACAACGTCTAAATTCTCCCCGCCCTAACGATTTGATTGACTGAGATTTTCCTTGAGGAAATATTTATGAATACTTATTTTTTTTCACTTAGTTTACCACGGCCAAAAATAGAGGTTTGTGGGATCTACGTTATTGTACTTCCTTATCTACCTACCAAGCAAATCAAAGTGTCATTTTTTCTTGGAGTATCTGTGATATAAAAATAATGTGGATTGTTTTAGAACCTGTTCTAGGCCTAGTCCTATTGATGTGCTGTCTACCAACAGGTAATATATGCCTTTAGTGATAATACAGTGATCCAAACCACAGGCACAAGATGCTGAGATTTAAAGATTGATTTTTAAATAGGTTTATTTCAACTGAATATGGCAGATTTAGTACACGTGAAAACAATGCTCTCAAACCAAAAGTAAAAGTACAATTAATCTCTAAACTAAAATTTTTTGCTTCTAGATTAACGAGGTTGCTTCCCCTGATCATAGTAATTAAAGGGTAGGTCCGATGCAATTCTGAAACACCCCTTTCAGGAATCCTTCAATTATTGCCTTTGCTCTATCTTGACTATTTAAAAATTTTCATGAGATATTGTTGACCTATTATTATTCAAATTATGTGCGGCATTTGCTTTGCCTCATATTCTCCTTGAAAATGCACAAATAATATCCCGCACACTAAGGCTAAGGCTGATTAAATTGTTTTATGACAGTTTATGTTTTTCGCACTTTATTTTATGTTACAATATAAGGTAACGTTGCAAATAAGATATAGCTCAATCTCACAACAAAGATATGCCGCATTGAGGTAAAATATAATACAAAACTATTTATAATAAATCATAAAGAACTATGTATAATATTATAAATATAATGGGCGGTATTTATAGCATTATGCTAATTTCTATATTCAGGTCTCAAGTTAAAATTGTAAAATGCAGAAAGTAACGAGTTTCGGTCGACCATTGGACAACATTATAAACTAATTGCAACAAACATAGGGTTTCACAAATTGCCTACTAAATATCAGTTCAAAATCAAAATAAGTAAAAAGCCTACAATATCTGT
>CM060202.1:25190960-25234259 GCA_030562195.1 Nipponacmea schrenckii | reverse complement strand
TTGCCCAACCTTCTGACGTCTTTGTTTTTCTCACCGACTGTATCAATACTGAAAAATCAAAACAAATATTGTTTAAGCTGTGTAAATTTTGTATAGCTATTAACTGTTTTCGTAAAAGAAAATAGTCATCAAGATAATCTCACTTTCAAAAATCAAATCCAGCATCGAGTTTGCCTGAAATATTTTAACCTTCCCTCGTCTCTAAAGTTCTCAACAAAAAGTCAGACCTATTTTGTGTTCATCGGTATAATAAAAATAAATAATAAAGTATGGGTGAAGTATTAGTAAAGCAATAGTACATTTTTAGTATAATAGTGGTAAGGTATTAGTATAGTAGCGAAAAAGTATTAAAGTGGACCAGGCTTTATTTATTTCGGACAATCATTCGACAGCCTCAAACACATGAAATCTTTTGGTTAGCTAATCAGAAATAGTCTACAGAGCTTACCTTTGAAATTTGAGCCTTCAAATCCATGTGTATCCATAATTATCCGTGTTTGAAAAATCATAATGACTTAAGAAATTACGAACGTCCCGCCATATTGGAAAACGGTTCGTCTTGATAATCAAAGAGTTATCCTTCCCGTCGTGCAATAGCGGTCATCTATATAAACAGACTACAACGCATTTTTCAATTGTAGACTTTGTCAACAGGACACACAATTTTCAGACTGACTGGAGACCAGCCGCGTACAGCACGGAAAAAAATGAAAAGTGAAATTTTTTGTTTGAGGCATATTTCAATGTATTTTGCGATTTTCTCAGAGCCTGAATATTTCTGAGGACTGTTTAAATGTAACAAAGGCCCAAAACGACCCCTAAAAATCCAGCCTGGGCCCCTTTAAGAATATAAGTGATAGAGTTTTAGTATAGAAAGATGTATAAGTATTGCATTGATAAAGCATTAAGTATAGTTGCGATAAACGTATAGTATATCAATGGTAAAGTATTGTATAGTAGTAAAGTATCAGCATAGCATTAATCATGTTGTTATACTTATGGTACAGTGTTAACAGTTAACAGAAAATGGACAAACCGTGTTGACGAAATACAGATGAGAAACTTGTATTTAGTAGACACATGAAGCAGAAGATGTTACAGTAAATGACTTACTCAGAAAATATTTCTTATACAAGGCAACTTCAGTTATAATTACAAAAACAGCTACTAAAACTGGAACAGCAGCAATTAAAATAAACATACCACTAACTGTAAGACAATCAAAATTTTCTGCTGACATATCTGTATAAAAGCAGATAGAGATAATAATTGATGTCAATGAATTATTTATAGTCAGTGTCTTTTCATTACATAAACTCACGTAGTCTTTATTTATGTATACTCTTATATTTCTCCAAATATGAAGATAAAATATCAAATATAAATACATGATTAAAAAGAATAATAAACGAATGGCAAGAAGACGGTTGAACGAATGCATAATCCATTGATTGGACAATACATTTCGCCTAATTCATTAAACTATGTTATCAAATTTAATTTGATATCGACATCAGATCTTTGCTCACCATACAGCATATCTTAATAAATAATTGTTCAGATTAAGGGAAAATTAGTATATTAGTAATTAGTATACTTTTAACTGTATAAACCCATGATAATTCCCCATAGGAATTGGATTTTAATTTTCTTTTCCACGTACTTTCTTTGGAAATATTTGTTCTAAAAAATCTACTGATGTGATCATCACTGTTACGTAGAATATTGGTTTTTGTTATCTTATAATCTAAATACAAGCAA
Organism: Nipponacmea schrenckii; assembly: GCA_030562195.1. Lineage (NCBI taxonomy): Eukaryota > Metazoa > Mollusca > Gastropoda > Lottiidae > Nipponacmea > Nipponacmea schrenckii. Next base: position 25,232,498 of record CM060202.1, on the reverse strand, counting down.
CTTACGAGGTAAATGGTACCACTCTAAGTAAATAAGTTGTCTTAAGTAAATTAACTTGTTTGTTTATATAAAAGTTTATTTGCTGTCTAAACTATAAAGTCACTGTTGAATATTTTTCATTGTGGTCTATGTCTAAAGTATAATTTGAGATAACTAAAATTCTAAAAAAGAGAGATGTAGTGTTCAGCACTAATATGTAATGCTAGTCATATAGCATTCTTTATAACAATGTTTCGTTTCTTGTTGTATTGTTATTGTTATATATATATTACTAGAAGTTATGAATATGTACGCAGTTATTATAGTTTAGACCCAATAAATCTTATAACTTTAATGTTGTTGAGTCAGAGTTATGTTGTATTCAAAAGTAGAATAGTAATAGAAACAATACAAGTCAGACCTATATTGTGGTCAAGAGTAGAATAAATAGTAATAGTAACTATACAAGTCAGACCTATATTGTGGTCAAGAGTAGAATAAATAGTAATATAAACTATACAAGTCAGACCTATATTGTGGTCAAGAGTAGAATAAATAGTAATAGAAACTATACAAGTCAGACCTATATTGTATTCAAGGGTAGAATAAATAGTAATATAAACTATACAAGTCAGATCTATATTGTATTCAAGGGTAGAATAAATAGTTATAGAAACTATACAAGTCAGACCTATATTGTATTCAAGAGTAGAATAAATAGTAATATAAACTATACAAGTCAGACCTATATTGTATTCAAGGGTAGAATAAATAGTTATAGAAACTATACAAGTCAGACCTATATTGTATTCAAGAGTAGAATAAATAGTAATAGAAACTATACAAGTCAGACCTATATTGTGGTCAAGAGTAGAATAAATAGTAATAGAAACTATACAAGTCAGACCTATATTGTATTCAAGGGTAGAATAAATAGTAATATAAACTATACAAGTCAGATCTATATTGTATTCAAGAGTAGAATAAATAGTAATTGGAAAGTCAGACAAATTAAATAGTCAGTTTACATGAACTTGGTTAAGTACAGACACATGTCAATCAGAGTCCGGAATGTGGAATGAAAATGACTTACTTGGATATTTCTTGTTCTGTATAATTACAATGACAATAACAAGTATTAATAGAGCAATAATACCAAGAAGAAATAGGTTTATCTTCTTGATCATATAAACCATAGACTTCTTCTCAAGTTCTGTAAAAATACACAAAATAGTTTATAGACGTATGGATGTTCTTGGAAGATTTACGCCAACGTTTTCCAACAACTTTCTCGACCTCTTTCCAGATTCTTCATCGGTTGCATAATCCCTATGAGCAAAACCCTATACATACAGACCACTTCGTGATTTTTTCTAAGATTTTCCCAACATTCTCCTTTCATTTTTATATGAAGGTACTTCTATTTCTAGTTCTATAGCTATTTGAAAATATTGATTTCTAAATTTAAACACTCCTACCACGTATCCTAATTGACATATGTCAATTTCTTTTTAGAATCGTACTTTGTTTTTTATACTCATGTAAATGACATATAAATACATAAAAACATAATAATTGCGATTTTTTTTAAAATTTTGTGCGTTCTTCTATTTTAAGTGTAACTATGCATATTTTTAATGTAGTATAGAACAATAAAATACCAAAAGGAAAACGTTTATTACAAACTTTAGATATGCAATTTTTAAAAAGCCTTTCAAAAGATACGTTTGTTATAGCTTGTATATAAACATTGACAAGTACAAGACCTGTAAGACAAACCATATCAGAAAATATGTAAGAAAGGGGTAAATACTCACTAGCACATTTCTTGAACGTGATAACGTTAATAAAAATAAGAATAACAATAAGAATAACAATAATAACAGCTTCAGTCACAATATCTGTCAATACAGAATCCATCTCTTGGTTCCCAGTTTCTGAGAATGAAAAAACGCTAGTTTTAGTGGAATGAAAATTGAAAAGTCCCCAAGGCCACACCAATTTAATTTTTTCTTGTTCGGAATTCCCGCACACATTATTGTAATTTTCGCGGTTTGATTTTAAAAAATTAATTAAATAAAGCCAAATGAAACATTCTGGAACTAGCGTTATAGCGCCCTCTAATAAAATTGTCTCGATTTTCATGTCCGTTTTTGTATTTCAAATCCATTATCGTATGTATGCATTGGTCAATCGCAAAAATACCTGAAGTCGTGAAGTGTTTATCGAAAAAAAATTGTATCAATTATCCAGACTATTATTCGTATATCAATTAGTATTGTAGGTTTATACACTGGTCAGTCGTAAATTTTCAATTCGCCATGTTGCCTGTCAATGTCATCTAAAATTACGTACCGGTACGCTGATTTTTTTTCTCCTAAGTTAAAAACAGGTAGCCTGTTCTAATTTGTTTTGAGGTTGAACTGGTCCATTTTTTATTTTCATATTTTAATGATTTTGAAAGAGATACATGACGAAGATTATAGATTAATATATATTTTTAAAGATTTTAGAAGAGATCAGTGTACAAAAGGAGATACTTGAAGGCACTTTGGAATACTCAAAGTGAAGAATTCAAATGTTATGTTAAATGCTTCTAAAACCCTTGGTTGTTGATGTTTAAAGTTGTTGAAACATTAATTGTAACATTCTAAACTTTACCGCTCCTCTCTTTTATACTGATATTGACACTGACAGATGACATGGCTAGAATGACTGGCAGTGATGTTGATATGGTTGTTATTATCAAATAAATAATAATCCAATTCACTATAAAAAAAAATCCATAGACAAATCCATTTGTTAACATTGGCTTGTACTGAAGGATAGGTTAAGCAGACGACAAAAATTTATTTCTTTCTAAATTAGTATCCATTCGCCCAATGTTGACAATTTGAATTAATGTAATATGAACATTTTAGCGTTTATTAGGTTATAACGATATCAGGGATGGTTGGTCAATTGAAGAACAAACATTGGTTATATAAATATCATAGTTTATCTTAAAAGAGAAGATACTTCTAAGCTAATACCTTTAACACTTAAAGTAATATTCGTCTTGACTTCTCCATAAGTATTGTTGACAAGACAAACGTAAACACCTTCATGTGTACTGTTGACATTCTCTATTACCAAATTATTTTCAAACGTATTCTCTGTTAAGTCAACTAAACCGTCGGAATGAAAGCCTTGAAAATCTTTTTCCCATCTTACATCACACTTAGGGTGACACTTAGCTGAACATCTTACTTTCAAATCATCACTTTTATCTACAGTTATCTCCCTTTTTACTGGATCTAGGTGTACATCGATGGGGGCATCTGAAAATTAGGATAAACCAGCTTCATTGAAGATTGGTTGTAAGACATGAGAACATACACAGAGAAATGCAACATTTTTGTTTCAAACCAACCGGCAGGTTATCTACAAAGTTTTACAAATTACTAGTCATGGATCCGTTTGACTTAAAGTGTACAGTACATTAATGCGTTTTTTACAATACGTATACGTTATCCGTAAAAAAATAAGCTATCATTCTTTTTAGTAATAGCCAGTCCATTTACGCGATTGTCTTATCCGTTTGAGTAAAATGTCGTAGCGATTGCTCCTGGGGGCAATTCAAAACGCTATGTAGATAGAGAAAAATTCCCAATAAATCTAGAAATGATGCCAGAACATATTTTTAGATGGGCTTTTTGTACTTTCGATTTGATTGACCTATACATAATTTGATATCAATTAAAAATAACTTACATTCAGGTTTAACAATAAATGTTTCACTTTCCGAGACATTATTACACTCTTCAATATCTATATATAAAAAAGTTAACAACCAATTTATTTTATTAAAAGTCTAACCAACACAAATAACATTATTATGCTAATGAAATGACAACAATCGTATTTAAGGTAAGAAGGGATAGGACAGGATCGGTAATTATATTTAAATAATTAACAATATTTTAATAATGAAAATTTTGCATACTGCCTCTTTAACTTGCAGTCACCATAAAAATGGAAAATTGTTTTTACTGGATCTCTGAGTGTCCATTGACATTTGTCTTATGTTAAAAAAAATATACTGGTCATGAAGAAGCGCCACTTAATAACAATACAGATACATGTAATTATATTTACCATCATAATGTGTTGTGCTCTGTAGTCCTCGAAAACAAGGGGGATAATCTGTAGCCAGACACGTAAAATTTTCACCATTGAGGTCTACTGTTACGTTAATTTGAGATGAAATTAGATCTACGTCAGTCATTCTCAGTTCATTTTTATACCATAATGTATATAAAGTCGGCAGACAATCTCCTACACTGGTTGAAACACTGTCACATTCAAGTTGTGTGATTGAAGTATAGTTATCTTCTGGTTTTAAAACAGGATTTGGTGAAGACCGTCCTTTGATTGTGGGTTTGTCTAAAACAAAATGGTTAAATATAAATGAATTATGATACCTAAGGGCTCGAGAAATCTCACCGAGCTCTACTGTATAGGGATACGAAATAAATATTTAAATATACAAGATACTCTATAATATCTCAAAATGTCTCACTGAAATCTACAGTATAAAAGACCGAGGTATTGTGAGGTCATAGTGTAGCATCCATTTTGGAGGGTCCATATGGCTTGATTGTTGAAAGATATACTAAGATGGTGGGATTATAAACTCTGGAATTTGGGGTAGATTTAGAACCTTACACAAACAGCAAATTACAAAATTATATATAGGCCTACCCCTCTTCCCTCCAAAACAAAACTCAACCTAGAAACTAACTGGACTCTCCAGTCTCCAAGACGGTTTCCTGTTTGATCAACACAGAAAGGTCCTCAATAGTACGAAAAAGTGGACCACCGTTTTCTAAGCTAATTAGGCGAAGATTATGCAGTCCAGGAAGTCAACAGTCAATTAAAAATACGAGAACGTTACCGTATATACCATTATCATATTATTATAAAAGATGCTCCTTTTCTTATTAAAACCGCTAGTATGATTTATAACATCTTACAATATATAGTGAATGACAAAAGTATAACGGAAAACAGTACGTTTAATTTTTGGCTAACTCTACAGGGCATCAATGGCATATTTATACCCTCCCGGAGATTCAAGAACCCGGAAAATCACATTTTGTACATTTGTCAAAGTTACATTTGTAAACAACTGGAACTGAAGTAAAGTCTCACAATTATCCTGAACACAATAACTCACCTGCGATAATCAAAGCTGTCTTAAGCAAAGGAATTAATTTGAAATATATCAAATATATTCCAGCATCTTCTATTTGTAGTTTTGTCTTTTTGATCACGAGGGAATCATTAGTCATGAAGATTTCTGTTAGATTACCAGCTAGATAAGTTGGTTTACCATTCTTATAAATTTCACTTTCTATCATAGAATCAATCTTTTTTCTAAATCGAATCTCTGTGTACATTTCCAGATCCTCCATAGGAAATTCACTTTGTTGGATGAACTTCTTCCCATCCCGTTCAGTGATATATTTATCATACTTGTCAATGAGGTCAGGAATTGAAATATTAAACACTATTTCTTTCCCAAGTTGGCCTACAATTATTTCTGTATTGAAGCAGTCTTTATTTTCAACTAAAAAAAATTAAAGAATTTTATGAATGAAATTTTACAATTTTCAATTGAAACCTGAATAGAGAAATTAGCATAGAGCTTTGAACACCATCCATTATATTTACAATATTTAAATAGATATGTAATAATTATTTCAATGAGACAGGAACCCTAAAGACCCTCCCCCCCCCCTCCTTTTTTTAACTCAATACGGCATATCATTGTTGTGAGATTGAGCTACAATTTATTTACAATGTTATAATTGTAACATAGAATAAAGTGCAAAACACATAGACTGCCATCAAACAAATTTATCAGCCTTAGTGTGCATCAAATTATTTGTGCATTTATCTAGGAGACAAATATATCATTTACTATAAATAAATAAATTAGAGATAGGCTAATATAGGCCCATATTACCTGTTGGTAGACAGAACATCAATAGGACTAGGCCTAGAACAGGTTCTAAAACAATCCACATTATTTTTATATTACAGATACTCCAAGTTACAATAAAACTTTGATTTGCTCGATCGGTAGATAAGGAAGTACAATTACGTATTCCATATGGAAATATTTCGAACTTATATTTTAAGAAATATTCTTCCCGACGTTTAAATCTCTCTTAAATCGAGAATGGGCATGCAAAACCTTTAAATTATACATGTACAATCATTGGCATAACATGTTTTAGTTCAGGGACATTATATTTTTATATATGTATATCTATAGATTATGTTTATTTTATGTTTAGGTAATTTATTCTCCAAAATATAATATAATAGAGATATTCATTCTGAAACGAGTTTCAGAGACCCTAGCTAGATAATATAATAGAGAGACTCATTCTGAAACGAATATTTAAATTAAGTACTGTATTATCTCTTGAAGGTTACAAAGACCCTAGCTAGATACTAAAGAGAAACTCATTCTGAAACGAATATTCAAATGACTTTATTATTTCCTTGGATGACACACGCTACTGAAAGGGGTAATACAAAGAAAATAAAACATAGAAGCCCTGTATAATCCGAAACATTGATAAAATCCACCTCCAAAACTCATTCCACTTTTTAGAAGTCCTTTAAGAGAGTTCACATAGTTTATATAACTTCATTTGACTAACAGACTAAACCTTGAAGAAAAGTAGTTGACATGTCTTTTAAATTTATAATTATTAAACGTGATGAAAACACAAACTAAGCGTATCTCTATAGTTAACATAAATTTAGTTGTGAAACTGGTTTTCAATTGACTGAATTATTTCCGTGATTATAGATAGCTAGATAGTATAATAGAGTAACAACACAGTCATTCTGAAAGCGATATTGAAATGACTAATACTGCATTGAATGACATACGATAATCTTATTAAATTGCAGGCTCTGTGTTGTGTAGTTTCGAGTTTAAAATTTCTTTTTCTAAGAGAGTGACATAAAATACATAAAATGATGTGGATAATTTTTTTGCTGATATGCTGTCTACGAACAGGTAATGTTTTCTTTTCCAGTTCCTCGATTAAAACATTTGAACAAAATAAGTATACGGTCCATCATCTTAGCGTGCAATTCATCAATACGCCCACATGAATATAATATTTAATATTTTATATTATTACTTGAAATCAAGTCTGTGATTAGTTTTAAGACTTTTTGTTTCATAATGAAATCATCGCTCAATAAGGCTGGGATTTAATCATAATATTAAAGTAATAATAAGCTTTATGTCAATAATACAATTTTCCGGTAAAAAGGCATGTTATAATTACGTCCAAACTATAAAATGACACATATTCACCGTCAAAATTAAATATTACGCGATTTTCGGCTGAAATTGTCATATTATGGGGGCCGCCATTGATGGCTTTAAGATCGTGAATATGCAAGATTATGACGTCACGTCGTAGAAAGGTAAACAAACATGGCTGCTGACATTCAGTCCGATCAATTTGCCGAGTTCAAGTCAGCAGACAATACGATTTACAGACAATAACTAGAAAATTAGTTGGCAGACGATAGCCCGCAGACAATAATAAATTATTATCTTTTGACTCATCCTCGCATTTCAACCAATCAACGACAGCGACACATGGAAAATTATGGGGATTCCTTCAAGGGACACAAATCATGTTATAACAACCCAGTGTCCACGAACGTAAATTTTATAGAAATTACTGGATATAAATGGAATTCTATTTCTACAGGACAAGAGAAACTATGGAAAACGTTCATTATTCATTTATCGAGCAATTAAAGGTAAAAAAAAATCACTTCGGACTCCAGACTAAATTTTCTTTGCGATTAAACAAACATAGGCAACATGCATACAGACCGCATGTGAAGATAACGGTGAAAATAAAGGCTGCAAAGTCTTCAAAAACACTCTTTCTATCGTTTTGCCACTTTTAGGCTATAATAAACATTAAGATAAGTTCATGTACCGGTACTTTAAATTCTTCTAGGTGTAGTATCTCGGAATTCCTGCTTTTAACCCGAAAATTCCATCAGAAGCTACCCCACCCCATCTCCTACAATAAGCTACTTATAAGCATTCGTAAATCGTGTTTGTCGACATCAAAGCCACCCTTACCACTGTTTTGCCACTTTGGGACTAAACATAATAAACATAAAGATAAACGAATATCCTTTAAATTCAACTAGGTGTAGTATCTCAGAATTGCTGCTTTTAATCCGAAAATTCCATAAGACCCCCCCCTCCCCCAGATATAACCATAGCCATAAGTCATGTTTGTCGACATAAAAACCACCCTTACCTGCTTTTAAACTGAAAATTTCACCACAAACAACCCTTAACAACCTTGTAAAAAAAGCAATGTTTGTTGACACCTCTACTACCCTTACCACTTTTTTGCCACTTTTATATTACGATAAATATTAAGATAAATGAACATCCTTTCGATTCTACTAGGTGTAGTATCTCGGAATTCCTGCTTTTAATCCGAAATTTCCATCAGAAACAACCATTCTCTAGCATGTAATAAATGACAAAAGTTTGTTTACACCACTACCACCCTTACCACTGTTTTGCCACTTTTATACTAGGATAGATATTAAGGGGCTTGACAACCTTATCGTTCGAGGTGTATTTCAATCAAGAAACGTATTAAGTTTATATCCATTCTATTTGGCATTAAGGGGGTTGACAACCCTAAACTTATGTACAAAAAATAGACGATTTCAACCACTTCTTTTCCACCTCTCTGAAATATTTAAAAATCAAACGAAAGAGGGGACTTTCAGCTATCCAAAAATATATATTTTATTTCTTTATGACATTTCAACTTTGAGAAAAAGGGTATGAAAGATGAACGAAAAATTAGCATATCTACTAGACTATTTAATATAGAAGGTTGAAATTTTGCACAACGCACATGTATCTCTACAACTTTACGTTGGCTTTTTGGAAAATTTTGTTTTGTTTTGAATTTCGGGGAAGGGAGGGATTGAATCTCCCAAATGTACAGGCCTAGGGTGGAACAAATATTTTATTAAGAAATTGGGATCTGGATCTGTTGGATGATTTTCTTCTCTTCTGATCTGAAATTAGAAAAAAATAAAATAACTCGCCCTAAGGGCGAGAAGTATAGTACCTGTTAAGTACAGATTGTTTTTAGTTTGCTATGAACAAGGTTGTCATTTAAGTTCTGATTTTTGAATATAACACTATCATTTTCTGTTATGAGGAAATTTCTCTTGAAGACTCTTATAATGGGTTTGAACTATCTTACTTGCTTTATTACTGGTTGTATTAAATGGAACTACAAAGGGTGCTATGCCTACACTGTGGTGAATATTAAGTCCTATGGGTCTAAAAGTTGCAAAACTGTGGCAAGGGTGGTATTAATGTCAACAAACATGGACTTTTGTCATTTATTACATGCTAGAGTATGGTTGTTTCTGATGGAATTTTCGGATTAAAAGCAGGAATTCCGAGATACTACACCTAGTAGGATCAAAAGGATATTCATTTATATTAATATTCATCCTAGTATAAAAGTGGCAAAACTGTGTTAAGGGTGGTATTAATGTCAACAAACATAGAAATGATGTTCATTTATCTTAATATTTATCGTAATATAAAAGTGGCAAAAAAGTGGTAAGGGTAGTAGAGGTGTCAACAAACATTGCTTTTTTTACAAGGTTGTTAAGGTTGGCTTGGAAATTTCAATTTCAATGCAGGCAAATGGATATATGACAAACATGACTTGCTATGTTAATCTCGGAAGAGCGAAATCCCATGAAATTTGGATCAAAGAGCATTTGCATCTCACCTAGTAAATTCTAAAATAAATGGTATATATGTTATTAGGTTTAGTCCCAAATGGAAAACAGTGGTAAGTGCTATTGATGTCTGCCAGATTTACCAATTTATAAACTTATGGAGGTGGGTCGGTTTTAAAAGAAAATTGTTAAAGGAATTCAAATTCCTAAAGATGAATCCGTACTATTAACTAATGTTTATTAACCTAAAGCGAAAACGTTATTAAGCTTTACCCTTTAGCGTTTTTTCCGTTTCTTTAAGGCAGTAAGGGGTTTTATGCACTGTTATGTTGGTTAATCGAAGAATTGGTGGGTCTATGAATTTTCTATTAAATGCTCGATAAACAAAATAAAGGTTTCTATTTTTTGTTGTAAAAAATTTTAATCCAAATGGCAAAAATTAAGGGTGGCTTTGTGTGAAACATGATTTGATCCTTAGAATAGTTTATGTGTGTGGTGTGGTTGAAATGTGAGGATGAGTCAAAAAGTAATAATTTATTATAGACTGCGGGCTATCGTCTGCCTACTAATTTTCTAGTTATTGTCTGAAAATCGTATTGTCTGCTGACTTGAACTCGGCACTTGAACTTGCTGTACATACTTCCTTGCAGAATACAATTTTATAGGGTTTAGGGTGTTAAATAGCAATGATTTCATGTTTATCAGATAGCACATACTTCCTTTAATAGGATAAACCCAAAAAAACATTTTTGAAAATTTGTCTCTTACTTCCTTTTGTCAGAGTTGGGCAGTATATTATTGACTCACCCCAGTCTGTGCATTTCGTATTTCGCGTTTTTTTATCGTTTTTGTAGACGGCCAATACTTCCACCCTTTGTGAGTAGTTTCCTGTGGACACAAACGGTAGGAAAATCTGTGTCTTTCAGCCACTAACCACCGGGTGCAATCTCAGGACTAAAGGCAAAGCGGTTTTGTTTACCTACTTCGAAGTTGGCCGGTAGAAAAATGTCTTTCACAGACGACTTTATTTTTGATAAATGAAACGTATCCACTGTCGAACCTGTACCGATGTTGTTGGACTCTTTTGTAGATTCTTAGTGGGATCTGGTATTCGTTAATAGCTTACATCTTTATTTCTCTACTTATTGTTAAGGCATACCCGAACTTGACATTCCGCCATTTTGATATTCTATCTACGACGTGACGTCATGCCACGTGACTTTTCTAACAAAGATGGCGGCCCCCAGGTATTGTTATTTATTGATTTTAATTTGAAATATTAGACAAAATAAAATAGTAACAAAACAAAAAAAACTTTACAATATGTCCATTTCAGTCAAGCCTATCACCAATTTACAAAGCTTATTATCCCTTTAAAGGGCTTTCCTTTAGGCGTGTGGGTGCAACCTGGCTACATAAATTAGGAGTCTGCATTTATGATATCAAAGCAATTGGTTTCTGGTTGAGTGATGTGATACTGCGTTATATCGAACCTGGTTTTGCAAATAAGTTGCACATAATCCAACATTTTTGTGCTTCTCTCACTTGAACTGAACTTGAATATGGAGTTCCACAAGGATCGGTTCTTGGTCCGGAACTATTCTCACTTTACGTTATTCCGCTGGAAGATATCATTACCAGTTATGGTCTGAACATCGTCGTTTTTGCCTACACAGTTGTATGTCTGCTGCGAGAGTAGAACGACCCACGCCGTGAAGAGCCAGTGCATGATGTTGGATTCTGCAGACATGAAGGAGAGTCAAGTCTCGGACATTTGTAAGTCTGCAAGTTATGCCCTGTGGCGCATTGGTAGATTACGGAAGCTCTTGAATAAGGCGGCTACGGAGAAACTGGTTCATGCATTCATCACGTCGAAATTAGATTTGTGCACTAGTCTTCTCTACGGCCTCCCAAAATGCAGTATCAAGAAAATACAATCGATCCAAAATTCCGCAACCCGCCTCGTGTCTCGAGTGAAACTAAGTTGAGCAACGGTGTAAATTAGATTTTTATGTACTAGTATTACGTACAAAGTAATCTTCGATCCATACACTCCTGGGTATCTTCGTGAGCTGATAAATGTACGGCAACCGAGTCGAGCTTTGAGAGCCCAGTCTCTGATAGCTATTTGGACAGATGTGGCTGTGGGAGAGTCAGAAAAACAGAGACACAAAATATTTGGGGTTTTAAACGTATTAAATACATACCTCAAATCCACTAAACCTCGATATATTAAAGATGGATGCCATATTATCCCCCTACACCATGTCACGCCTGCGTCAGAGTTTTTGTCAAGAATTTTTAATTTTTTTTTTTAGTCGCGTCAAAACTGATTCCAGAGGCTGGGAATAGAGTTGTAATTTATTTTGGCTTTTTACGTCCATCCCATATGTAAATCATTACCATTTTAACAAATTCAATCAAGGAACTTGTCATTTCATGTTTATTGTACTGTCATAAGTATAATCCTAGCACGATGCACAATGAACTCTGTCCGTTAGTCTGCATGTAGCGTCATTTGGGAATTATCGATAACTGTTGAGAGTTAAATATTTACATACTTGCTAAACCACGTTTAATAAGTCATAAAAATTAGCCCGCTATACCTTTTAGACTGCACTGTTCATTGGGCCAGAATATGCTCATCAAGAAGGTATCTGCTCCCCAGTCCGTGGAGACGAAAAAAAAACAAAAACATTCATGGCGCCCGCCATCAACAAAGCGATTATTTTGAAGCTATTGTTAGATTATTTAGATACAGAATTCTGATTCGAATAATAAATAGGATCATCTTTTGTCGGTAACTTTGCCTAGTTTGTTGATCCCGTAACTGAACTTACTGTGTCAGGGTCTTTGTGGCGCGTTTGCACAGCATTGATATTATGCCATACTCGGTAAGGATAAAGAAATCCTCTACTTGTGGGATAAGACCTACTTAAAACTAGCACGTTGCTGTGCCCTCTCAAACTGATTACACTGCCACTTTTTCTCTTGAATCGTACTCGGCGACATTAAATCTATATTCGAGAATTTTTTTTTATAAAGTGAGCAAGCGAAGAAAAAATTTATTTGAGAAAAGGGGTAATCAACGCTTCAACAGGAAAAAGGAACTTCCCATCCATGCCAAATCAAATAGTCCCAATGATTAATATTCTCAATCGCTCAGTCGCCATTTCAAATTGCGCGCGCTTCCAAAATTCCGACGTTATTGGGTCATAAAAAGATGATGGTTCGTTTGTTTCTATCAAGTGACCGTATAACGTCGGATTTTTTTAATGCGCACGTAGTTTGAAATGGCGACTGAGTTATTGAAATTCATGAAATGGCATAATGATGGTATGATTGAACTACAAAAACATCCATCTTCCAAATAAATCAAGGTTTGGTGGATTCGGAGTTGGAAAATACGTTTTAGGTGCCTAGTTTTTCTGACTCTCCCCCAGCCATATCTGTCCAAATAGCTAGGACTGGTACTAGAGTCAGCAAGTTTCGGACTAGCACTCTTTGTGAGGTCAGTCTTCTCATGCTCGATATCTTAGAAATTTGACTTCAGCATTCCTGGATTAATATGGCTGCCTTTGATGGTTTTCACTATGATTTGACAATAAACAGGGTTCTTAATTCTAGCACATGGAGATTAGTATCGAATGAAACATGTGCAGCCGAGATGACGTTGGAATCCTACGATAAACGGTTGTAGATAATCATAATCGTTAAATTTTTGAAGTAAGATAAGAAAATTGGTAAAATTGTTTAAATTGAAATATGGACATTGAAAAAAAAAGAATTAATTTGAGTTGTTTTGAGTGTTGAAAACGCCTTCAATTTTTAGCATGTAAGCACCCAGGTACAGATCTTTGACAAAACCTCATTTGCATTATTGCATGATTTATTTTCTAGTTAAAGGTGAAGAGTGTAAGGAAACAGAAATAATTGAAGGTCGACTTGGAACGGAACTTTTGATGAATATTTCGCTTTCTGACCTCAGAAACGAGTATAATAAATATATCATTGAAAAGAAAACAAATGAAAGTGAAATTGAGATTCAGAATCTCACAAATCAAACACAAATTAGATTTAAACGTAAGATGGATTCTCTGACATCAGAAATAATTTATAAGAATGGTAAACCAACTTATCTAGCTGGTAATCTGACAGAAATCTTTTTGATTAATGACACCCTCGTGGTCAAAAAGACAAAACTACAAAAAAGAGATGCTGGAATATATTTGATGGAGTTTAGATCACGACGTTTTGGACATAAAGCTTTGATTATCCCAGGTGAGACACTTTTTTGATCGTTAAGAAGATTCGCATAAGGCGAAGAATATAGTCATAATATAACAGTCGAACAGTGTCGATATACTCTAATATACATGTATGTAGTGAATAATTTTATTGTATAGGATCAAGGTCAAGGGTACTAATATAGACGATAATTATATGAGAGTGCAGCTCTCTCGACGGCTAAGCCGGCGAGAGCGAAGCTCTCTCTTATGGTAACATGTATACATGTATATGCATCACAAGAATTTCGCACCACTGGGCCCTGTTTCAAAAAGACTTACAATCATTGTAAACTAGGATTCTATCCTAATTTAGGATAATTCTGTTTCAGAAAACCTATTTAAGCATTTTTGCTAAAATATGTTAAAATCAATTTTAAGTTACAATACTATCATAATTTAAAATTGTTGTGTTTCACAAAGCGATTTTATGCAGAATTTTAGTTAAAATCAATTTTAAGTTAAGACAGCCGTCTGCCTGTCCTAACTTATAATCAACATCAAACTACATGGCAGCCTTAATCAGATTGAGATATAAATCTTAGAGAGCAAGAAGAAGTAAAGAGGAAGTTTTTCGGAATTACAAGAAGATAGGCTCATAACATGATAATTAAATAAGCTTAGATTAATTTCCAAGCAACATTAATATTAATTATCATTTACCACAAGCTTTTATCTCAAGTTCTAAACATCATTCCATAGGCCTACTACTTTCTAAACTTGACAATTGTTGTTATTTTTGTATGTATAGTGTCCGAGAAAAAAAAAACTTCATAATTGGTAACTAATACACCCAATATATAGTAGTTTCTAGTTCGATGATTAATCTTTTATTATACTAAGGTTCTTTAAAAAAAACTACCATTTTATACTCAACAATTTATTCTAAGAAAGGCTACTCATCAATTAATGTAGGCCTACATGTATACTAATATCATTTTTCATTTTAATAACTTGCTTTTGGCATACAATATTCATATTTATAATGATTGTTATATCTCCAGCTTTCCCTGCTCAAGCTTCGGAAGTTCTCACTTATCCTTTCCTCTGAAAAATAGAAACATCAGTATACATTAAGTTGTATTCTCAAATAACTAAAGGGTGGTGTATTTTTAATGTTTTCAATATTCCTAACTTATAAATATAGCTTTAAAGTCAATCAATAGAAATATTTTTTACATTCATCTAAATATTAAAATACACATTGAATTTATATTACAAGATGACCCCTATTTCGAAGCCAAAATTGCTGAGTCACTTAGTGACCTAGGCTAGCAAACCCCCCTCTCCTCTGTAAATCAGATTTCCAAGTGTTTTTCATTTTGATTTTCATCAACTCAAAAACTATCCAAGACTCAAAATATTTTGACATTAATATTTCAATTCATATAAAAATAAGCACATCGCAATTTTAAAAACACTGTGGTAACACAGTAATATTTGACAGTTATTGTTGTAAACAATCAAACAAAAAACAAAAAAAACCTGTCAACTTTTTCCTTCACATCTTTCCATGCTTTATCCCTGGATCCCACAGAAACCCCATCAACCCTTAATCCA
Source organism: Nipponacmea schrenckii (assembly GCA_030562195.1). NCBI lineage: Eukaryota > Metazoa > Mollusca > Gastropoda > Lottiidae > Nipponacmea > Nipponacmea schrenckii. The sequence goes on along the minus strand of CM060202.1, from coordinate 25,216,842 downwards.
GAGAATAAAACTTCCAGTTAATCACCTTGTTCAACATACGCCTGAATGAGCCCCATCTCCTCTCTAGAAATCCAGTCGGGTTGCAAGGCCTCTTTGATTTTCGTTCGGCAGCCATTTTGTAAGATCGTCTGCTATACAGGAAGTATAGAATAAGTCTACACAAGGTCGCTTATAGCGTTAAAAAAATGATTTTAACTAAAATTCCTTAAAATGAGATTAAAGTAAAGTTAAAACCACCCTTAGTGAAACAGAAAATCCACAAACTTAAAATCTGATCTTAGCTAAGATAATCCTAAGTTAAGTTTTTGTGAAACAGGGCCCTGGTAGTCAAAAAAAATTAGATAAAGAGATGGCCGCCATGTTTGTTTACAGCTAGGTCGCAGTCAATCAAGGTAGTCTCGATTGACATTTTACAACTTAAGTATGCCTGCAACATCCGTTCCCTCAGAACGTGTTTTCAGCACAGCTGGAGACATTGTTTCTGGTCAAAGATCTTGTCTGAAGCCATCGTATGTTGACAAATTAATTTTTTTGAAGAAGAACATTTAACAAAGTCAATATAATTTTAGTCATTTGGTGGCTGGTTTTCTCTTTGTGTTTATCATTTGCTATGTGCCAAATATTTATTTTATTTATGATCAAGCTGTCTTGAAGTCTTCATTAGCCCATAATGTGCAGAAGAGTAGGAAGTAAAACTCCATTTGTTTCATTTCATTTATTTATAATCAACAAAGAAAGTTGAATTATAATGATTCTATATTGTTTTAATGTTTACAAATTAAAGATAGCAATTATTCACACTATTTCTTTGTCACTCTTATTAAGTTTTAATGGATAGTAATATAGCATGCATAACAGATCCGAATCTGCTCAAAATAATCAACTGAAAGACATTTCGCAATATGTCGCAATGCGTATTGCAATACAGCGAGGTGTATCGCAATGTATCGCAATATGATTTCTGGCCACAATACACAGACGGGTATATAAGCCATGCGGGCATATTAAAATCAAGTCGTGTTTAAAAGTATTGGCTATAGGGAGCTCCCTATGACTTCATCTTTTAACATTCGATGGGGAATCCCTAATCGAAGTGCACAACATAGGTCAAACCAGGTCAAATTTAACGCCGTCTTATTGCACAATGGATGTGGTACTTTGTGTGACATCTAAGCGCTGTTCAACCATTTTATCACACTATTCCATTGTTTTATGTGTCTCTGATATTCTAAAATTCTGACATTAAGTTCCTGTCTTGTAGTTCTCACTTAAAAATTGCATGCAAATTTACTCTATTTGGTACAAGCTATAATGACCTTCCAAAATAAATATCGACGTGACACAAACAGTCGTGTTTCAGGTTTTTATGCCTTAATCGCATAGACGTTTAATCAATTCTAATTAATATTATTCTGTTTCAGGAAAACCCACAATTATAGTTAGATCTGCATCAAATCCCGTTTTAAAACCAGAACATAACCATACTTCAATCATACAACTTGAATGTGACAGTGAATCAACCAGTATAAGAGATTGTCTACCGACATTATATATAGTATGGTATAAAAATGGAATGAGAATGACTGACGTAGATCCAACTTTATCTCAAATTAACGTGACAGTAGACCTTAATGGTGGACAATTTACTTGTCTAGCTACAGATTACCCCCCTTGTTTTCAAAGACTACAGACTACAAAACATTATGATGGTAAATACAATTATCTTTTTCGTTTCAATGGCCAGCTTCGTTAAAGCCAGAAACGTTGTCCAATAGTAACATTATATATTCCGCTTTATCATATCATTTTATTTTTTTTTCACGTGATGAGATATTATAGGTTTCGTGAAACTTTTCTTAATCAACAATTAAAGAGAATTACCATCTGGTTTTTAATCATTTTTCAGTGTTAAGTATTGAAGAGTGTAATAATGTTTCGGAAAGTGAAACATTTATTGTTAAACCTGAACGTAAGTTATTTCTTTCATCAATCACAATCAGGTTGTGGATACTTAAGGAAAAGGAAAACTTCAGCCATTTTGAAATCTGCTGAAAATTTTATATATAAAATTTACCACACGACACGGGGTTCATGGATACAAATTTCCAATATGGGCAGATTAACAATTAAATCAAAATTTGAGCAAACAATTCCTTTAAACTTCAATGTGCACTTGATGACCCCAAATTTTCTCAGTCAAAATAGTAAAGTTTCAAATTACTAACTCTCATAGATATCGATAACGACAAAACTGAACATTCTCAAACTTCCTTTTTCATAGTCCTACATAATCACAACGCAAAGTTCGAAGCTTATTTTATCAAAATGCATTGAGATAGAAGAACATAACAAAATGGCGGATTTGCAAACAAATCAAACTTGCCCCGAAACGCAGATACAACACAAACGCAAGTTATTAAATTGGCCTATTTAACTGAAATGTGTGTTGTATAGGAAGATTCTGATGATGATAGCTGTTGATTTTTTAAACCGAAAATAAAAATTACAAATCAATGTTATTTTGTGCAAACTCGGTCCAAACTCACGTAACCCTTCGTGTTCGTTTCACATGTACAAATAAGCAATTGCACGAAATGGCAATTTCGATAATTGTTTTCGAAAATATGATGTGTAATAACAAGAAAACGACGAAATAAAACAATAAGAATGAAACAATTAAAAACCTGTCGACAAAAAATAAATAAATCGCGACAATATTTTCAGCGTATGTGCCTACCTGAAGCGCACTTGTCAATGTGTAAGAGTTAAGAGAAAATTTGTATAAATAGTCATTCGAATAAATATTTGTCAATTTGATTATCAATTTATACCAAAAAAATGATGATATCCGAAAAAAGCACCCTATTACCTGACAAAAACATCACGTGACCATTATGTCACGGTTGCTAGTCAAAAATAAGTGACAAAATAGTTTTGAAAGTAGTTTTCCTTCATACTATTTATTTGAATGCTTTGTTTTATCTATTTAGGAAGGAAAGCTATAACTCTGACCTAGCTTTTTCACTCCATTACCTATAGGATGCAATTCGCGCTCACTCTACAGGCTACAATTCTCTATGGATTCTTTTGATTGTTTGTATGTGTATCGATATCTTTATGAAGATGTGCACTATTAAATTAAGTAATGATCTGATAATTTTCTTCCGAGATTTCGTTTAAAACTTTGATATATCGGTGGTTTTCATGTCACATGTTAGTGCTTACTACAATTCTTCTTGGATTATTTTCATTTCATTTTCATCATGCCTTGATGGTCCGTCCGTTCGTTCACATTTACATCGTGCTCACACTACAGGGCACAATTCTTTATGGCTCATTTTTATGGTCTGTCCGTTCATTCACTTGGAAACTTGGAACAATGATTGTTCGCTAAATCGGTATTTTTGTGAAAATATATGGATGATACTCCCCTTCACACTGTTTTTGTCGTCTGTAGAGTATTGCATCAAACTATCATATCAAGTTTGTTTTACAATTCCCATTTAGCTCACTAACTATCTGCTGGTGGGCGTATTCGCTTGCGAGGCTTGCCGGCGTTCCCTCAAGCCTAAGTTTAAATATGTTTGATTTGTCAACATTTGATATGAAATTTCGGCATTTGTAGACTTCAATAAACATTTGTTTATTAATATCGACATTTTGTACTCCCAAATGGACATTTGTACTGCGAAATCAGTAACTTGTCGGATTTAACAAATTTTGAAAAACAAATCTTGAAATAAAAATCGAGAATAACAAATCTCCAAAAATATTCTTAAAATGCAACTTCAGAAAATTAGTATACCACCATTATGACGTCAGGAGGCGCTGTATATCATTTGACCTCAAGCCTTCCTGACTATAAGTTTTTAAATCTAAAGTAGAAAACGCCTAAGTGATAATTGTGTCGAGTTAATCAAGAACTGCTTGGTAAAGTCTGGAAAACGTAGAATTGTTGGTTCTTTAAGTAGACATAGCTTTAAATGGGTGAATGCAGAGTGACATTCCTTTGGTCAGTTGAAAGGGCTCCCTTTGGCTGTAAGTTTATTGAAAGGTTTACTTATTTTTGCGAAGTTCTTAATAAACCGAAGGTAATAGCCTGAGAGGCCCAGGAAGGCTTTGACATCTGCTTTGACATCCGGAACATATGTTGGAACTGGATAATTTTGAACTGGTTCAACTTTAGCTGGATCTGGTTGAAGTCCATTATGGATATTAAGTGTCCCAGATATTGGATTTCCATTCCGCCGAAGTGACATTTGCTTGGTTTTAATTTCAGATTAACTGTGCGTAATCGTTCGATAAATCTTGAACATGTTGTTGAAATGAAAAATATTAAGGTGCATCAGCACCAAAATGGGCTATATAGCACCTGAATACGATTTAAAACAAAAAGCAAAAATTTAAACTAAAAAGGGTGTAACGTTTTTCTTTAGTAATTCTCCTACTTCTTGTCTTGAGTAATGTTTGAAATAATAGCAAATAACTTTGGGTTAAAATATAGCTATATTATTGTAGTAACAAATAATACATTTAACCCAACAAAACTAACGCTAACAACTCAATTCACAGACAATAACTAAAAGACAGATAAAACCAAAAGACCCTGATTCCAAGTTCGTCAGCGTGTATATCTCCCTATTCCTGAAAGCGACCCTCCCAGACATACCATATTTGGTCATACTTTCTGGCCGTAGCGATGAGTCATGCCTGACCTGTTATTGACCACTTTTGTAATACGTTGTTTTAAGATCAATAATTGGTCAAACACGCTTCTTTCTAATTTATACTAAAAGATAATTGAATTTGGTACTGTGACTCATGGTCAAGAATCAATAACGACACCCGACCATGGTCCAGTCAACTTATGCTACAACCTTTAATAGGGAGATAACAAAAGCTTTCCGAACTGAAATCAATACAATATAATTACAAACATCATTACAAGGGATTTATACATTGAAATGAAAATCATCACAGAAACCTCAAAAGGGGCAACAAAACAATGCTAAAAACAATATCACAGAATAATTGTAACCCAAAATAGGCTAAAAACAAAATAGCAAAAACAAACCTAACACAAAATATATTTTAAAATTTAAAATACAAATTAGTCTGTTTTAAAAAAAGCGACAACCTTCTCATAAAGAGAAGATTGCGCAAACAACTGAAACAAAGATCTAGCACGGTAGTGCTGCGATTTCATTGGTTTGAGATGCGTGCACTCAATAAGAATGTGTTTCACTGTCAGGCGAACCTGGCAGTGCTCACAGACTGGTTGAGGCTCTCGCTTGAGCAGATAACAGTTTGTAAGGTGCGTATGTCCAAGTCGAGAGTGACACAAAATAGCTTCATTTCTTCTGTTGGCACAATAGGAGAATGGCCAGTCCCCCAAGACAGGTTTGATGGAATGAAGTTTGTTTGTATCTGTAGCATCCTATTTTTGCTACCATCGTTGCAAAATAAAAGTCCTTATCACCGACTTAAAGTCAGCGTAAGGCAAGGAAAAGAGGGAGACCGGCAGAGACAAAGCAGCCTTAGCCGCCGCGTAAACATGTTGTTGAATGGTTTTGGAGAAAATGACAATGTCATCAAGATACAAGACACAGATTTGCCAATGTAACCCTTGAGAACGAGCTCCATTAGTCTGGTAAAGGTTGCAGAAGGCGTTAACTAGTCCGAAAGCCATCATCCGGAACTGGTACAAACCACCATCTAGAGGTGTAAATGCACATTTCTCTTTTGATGCAGAATCTAAAGGAATCTGGAAATAACCTTGGGATAATCAATAGCGGAAAAGTAATGACTTCCTGATACGGCGTCTTCATGCATTTTATCGATCATGTCACTTCCTTTTTCCGATGATGTGTTATACGACGAAGTGGTTCTCTTATAGGGCGCTCAGTAAAATTATCAATAGTATGTGGTATTCTATCACAAAATCTGAGTTTTCCATCTGGTTTAACAAAGATATCTTCGTAGTTCTGCAACAAATGTTCCGTAAGGTTATTATTACCGGACACTTGATCTAGTACTTTGTTAAGATGAGGAACCGGGGCTGTTTTGGCAGACATTGACAATTAGCTAGTATTTAGTGAATCATTTTTGGGTTTGGGAGCAATATTATTGTAAACTGTAGAGACGTCGGTAAATGGATAAGCCCAGCAATAGGATCTCCTTTATCAAGACATATATGGTCTTTTCCTAAATTTAACATCATTAGCATGGCACGCTTGTTTTTAACACGAGTTAGAGTTCGGCCTACAATAACATCAGTTTTTTCTTAGCTCTTCTCGTAATCTATGACAATACCCTGATCTTCTAAAAAATCCCGACCATGAAGGCAATTTTCTCCTAAATCATCTTCGATGTTGAACGATGAAGCTTGGATCGGCCTTGAAACATGACAGGTAAGTGTACAACAAACGTTAAACGTTGACACGTTGGCTGCATGAAGTTTGTGTTGAGTTGATTTCAATTCATTCTTGCTGCTATTTGGTTATTGTCGAAATATGGAGATGGGTAAAAGGGAAACGTCTGATTCTCCGTCTAACAAAGATTTGATAATTTGTCCACAAACAGATGCAGTTATACGGATAGGTTTGGAAAAGTGGTCGTCTGGGTAAATGCTGCAGGCACGGTTTTGGTTTGTTGTAGAGCGTGGCCAAATCCGAATTTGACTGTTGTATATGGGATTGGTGTTTAGAGTAATCACTACCGGAAGTCGGATAGTGATACTTCAATAGGTGTTCTATGGGGATGGAGTACGACTAAAACGTCTATGGTTAGGTGATTGAGGCATACGCCTTCGATAATCCTGAGTAGTGTGGCATATCTTCATAAGATTTGGATCAGGTGCACAATTCTCATTTACCGATGCAGTTCCAGTTCGATTAGTTGTGACAGTTTGATAAGTAGTAGTGGTTGATTGTCATATTTATCCAAAGCGGATTTATATTTGGCATTGTGAATTGTCTTTGGCAAATATTTCAATAATTTTGGTTTAAGCTGCATATGTTCAAAAATGTACTTTTGTACCGAGTCGGCAATATTAGCAAGAAATTTATCAAAAACGATAGTTTCGGTGATGGAATAGTCAAACTCGTAATATACTCTGGCCAAACAAGTAAACGAGGGGCAAAAGCTTCAAAAGTTGCAGAGTCCTTCATCTTGGCTTCATTGAATAAAATTCCAGTAGTATGGTGATCCAATGGGCCAACAAATATGTCCTTGAGCATAGCAATTATAGCATCATAATCATGTTCAAGGTCGGTTGACATAGCTTCCCAATTGGTTTTGGCATGTTTTTTCAAGTAACAGTCCTAAGAATGTTCCAGTGAAATCTCTAACTTTGAAATTAATGTACAAATGGTCTCTAATGGGATTATGGAGAATATGCGGGACTGGGTTGAATGAAGGCTGGGATGTAGTGATCTATGAGTAAGATATGCCAATTTTTCTCTTAATCTGGTTTGTTCCTGTTGTGGAAGTTGAAGACCATGAGTTTTCCGTTAATTCTTCATCACTATCTTGTGTGTTATCGCCCCGACCTATATTAACTGGTCCAGACATTTTGAAATTTTGTTATGTGATCCCTCAAACTGCTAAGTATAGCTTAACAAGAGCAAGTTAAACGTGAAAAAATGGAAACATACAACACAACGAATACACAATAAGTCAATAATAGGCCTTGATGGGTGTAAAATTAAAAAAATTTTAGCCACACGCTCAGCACATACAATGTCAGTCAAAGATTTACAAAAATGCCAATATTGATACAAAATTTCAATTATAAACAAAATAAATGAAAGGAGTAAAAAAAAACAATTCTTATGATATCAAAGCTAGTGTAATCAAAACTGGAAAGTTCCACGTGCAGATGTAGTGATGTTTAGATTCGTAGATGATGGCAAAAAATGTCCAAGCTCTGTAGGTATGAGGCAACGAACTGCTCCAAAATCTTCTGAAATCTCAACACTTGAATGTTAGCCGCACAATATTCGAAATATTATACTATTGCAATATCTGTATACCAGTAGAATAATACACAGTTTCCGATGAAAAATAAACGTCCATATTCACATAACGATACATGCAAAGGTCACTGTCCGAAAATTCCCTAAACAATAACATGGTCTAGGCCTATTGACTTCCGTTTTCCAACTTCTTCTGAGAAAAATTGATCAAAAGTCACAAAATTCACAACTAATACATCTCCAAGGAAGTTAACATCTTCGTCCGTTGTTGTCGGCGACGCGGAATTGTTGTGACCATAGGTTCGTTAAAAAGTATAGATGATTATTTAACTTGGTTTATTGAGGATGAAATATAGGCCAACTATCCATGTCCAAATTCAAACACCGAACTCTCTCTCAATCACGTGATTTTACGTCTTACTACAATCGAAACTAAGTGAGAATTATTAATACATACAAAATGACTTTAAAATAATAAAATAACGTGTGGTTATGACACTAGCTATCTTGAGGATTGAGTTTAGCAAATAGTATATAAGGTAGCTATGGAATGAGTTTAAATAGTCAATAATGGTCAAAGGGACAACTCAGGCACGAAGTCAGATTTGATAGATCGAATAGGTAATATATCCGAAAGGGGAAGTGGATTATGTTCTTAGTTATGTAAGTCGGATGGCAGGATTTCTTGTGGAGGGGCAATCCATTCTTTCGGGGAAAATTCAAACTTCTGTACTGGACCCCAAAAAACATACTCACTGAAGTGGCTATGATAAATAAAAGATAATCTTAATTAGACTGTATGATTCAACTAATTTATGTGTGTATGTTCTCTTGATAAGTAAGTTATCTTCATTGAAGTTGTATTAGTAAAATTGTCTTCTAAATTTACAGTTGCACCAATGGATGTTAAGCTAGAACCAGATCAAAGGGAGATAACTTTAAATAAAAATGCAGTTTTGAAAGTAAGATGTTCAGCTAAGTGTAACCCTAAGTGTGATATAAGATGGGAAAAAGATTATCAAAGCTTTGAATCCAATGGTTTAGTTAAATTAACAGAAGATTCGTTTGAAAATGATTTGGTAATCGAGAATATCAACAGTTCTCATGAAGGTATTTACGTCTGTCTGGTCAACAACATTCATGGAGAAGTCAAAAATGGTTTTACTCTAAATGTAAGAGGTATGTACACTCAAATAGATTATTATTATTATTTATATATTATCTAAATTATTCCAAGTAGGTAGGTCTGACCTGAACAGTTTCTATTACTATTTATTCTACCCTTGAATACAATATAGGTCTTCGGTTAGGTCAAAAGGTTAATCTGACGAGCTTTCAAAAGAAAAAATCGTTTGACTCCACTGAAGTGGCTATAATAAATATCAGAGATAATTTTACTTAGACTGTATGATTCAACTAATTTATATCAGTATGTTCTCTTGATAAGTAAGTTTTCTTCATTGAAGTTGTATTAGTAAAATTGTCTTCTAATTTTACAGTTGAACCAATGGATGTTAAGCTAGAACCAGATCAAAAGAAGATAACTTTAAATAAAAATGATGATTTGAAAGTAAGATGTTCAGCTAAGTGTCACCCAAAGTGTAATGTAAGATGGGAAAAAGATTATCAAAGCTTTGAATCCAATGGTTTAGTTAAATTAACAGAGAATTCGTTTGAAAATGATTTGGTAATTGAGAATGTCAACAGTTCACATGAAGGTATTTACGTCTGTCTGGTCAACAACATACATGGAGAAGTCAAGAAGAGTTTTACCCTAAATGTTAGAGGTATGTAGTAAGATATAAGGCTTGTTTAGTGGAAACTTTCTCTATTCTTGTACTTGCAGGTCTTTATTGTATTCTTCAATATTCTTTCTTTTCTTTTGTTAGTTTCAATTACCATTTATTTTACCCTTGAATTCACTATAGGTCTGACTTGTATATTTTCATTTACTTTTTATTCTACCCTTGAACACAATATAGGTCTAACTTGTATAGTTTCTATTACTATTTATTCTACCCTTGAACACAATATAGGTCTGACTTGTATAGTTTCTATTACTATTTATTCTACCCTTGAATACAATATAGGTCTGACTTGTATAGTTTCTATTACTATTTATTCTACCCTTGAACACAATATAGGTCTAACTTGTATAGTTTCTATTACTATTTATTCTACCCTTGAATACAATATAGGTCTGACTTGTATAGTTTCTATTACTATTTATTCTACCCTTGAATACAATATAGGTCTGACTTGTATAGTTTCTATTACTTTTTATTCTACCCTTGAACACAATATAGGTCTAACTTGTATAGTTTCTATTACTATTTATTCTACCCTTGAATACAATATAGGTCTGACTTGTATAGTTTCTATTACTATTTATTCTACCCTTGAATACAATATAGGTCTGACTTGTATAGTTTCTATTACTATTTATTCTACCCTTGAATACAATATAGGTCTGACTTGTATAGTTTCTATTACTATTTATTCTACACTTGAATACAATATAGGTCCGTATTGTATAGTTTCTATTACTATTTATTCTACCCTTGAACACAATATAGATCTGACTTGTATAGTTTCAAATACTATATATATATATATATATGCAAATACAATATGGGTCTGACTTGTATAGTTACTATTACTATTTATTCTACCCTTGAATACAATATAGATCTGACTTGTATAGTATTACAATTGACATGATGATTAATTTTCATACCCCTTGAATACAATATAGATCTGACTTGTATAGTTTCTATTACTATTTATTCTACACTTGAATACAATATAGATCTGACTTGTATAGTTACAATACTATTTATTCTATCCTCGAATACAATATAGGTCTGACTTGTATAGTTTCTATAACTATTTATTCTACTCTTGAACACAATATAGGTCTGACTTGTATCGTTTCTATTACTATTTATTCTACCCTTGAATACAATATAGATCTGACTTGTATAGTTTCTATTACTATTTATTCTACCCTTGAATACAATATAGATCTGACTTGTATAGTTTCTATAACTATTTATTTTACCCTTGAATACAATATAGATCTGACTTGTATAGTTTCTATTACTATTTATTCTACCCTTAAATACAATATAGATCTGACTTGTATAGTTTCTATTAGTATATATTCTACACTTGAATACAATATAGATCTGACTTGTATAGTTACAATTACTATTTATTCTACACTTTAATACAATATAGGTCCGACTTGTATAGTTTCTATTACTATTTATTCTACCATTGAACACAATATAGGTCTGACTTGTATAATTTCTATTACTATTTATTCTACCCTTGAACACAATATAGATCTGACTTGTAAAGTTACAATACTATTTATTCTATCCTCGAATACAATATAGGTCTGACTTGTATAGTTTCTATTACTATTTATTCTAGCCTTGAACACAATATAGATCTGACTTGTATAGTTACAGTTACTTCAGAAATAAACAGTCACCGTATGGCGGTTATGGTCGTATATCAGGACAAAGGTTGGATGGAAAATTGAATGATGATTAATTTTCCATCCAACCTTTGTCCTGATATACGACCATAACCGCCATAGGGTGACCGTTTATTGCTTATATTTACGTTTTCAAAACCTGTCACCAAATTCTACTCTTTGCGTGAAAATTTCATATTACCCGCCTTTGTCGCAGGAGTTGATCTTGTTGATGGAATAGCCATTTACTTTTCGTCAGAATATAGTTCGCTCTCAAAATGTAAGAAAAAACAATTTTTATCTCAATTTTATGTTTAATCTTTATAAATCAATTCATTTATCTATAAATATAAAACATTTTAGCATGAATTCCAACTTTAACGATGAAAAGCAACAAAATCATGAAATTTAATGAACACAGATACAATTGAACAACGGAGAGGTGATTAGGCTACTCCCGACCGCATGTAAACAAGTAGGAAAGTTGAGAAAATGAAAGAAACTATAAAGACCAATCTAGAAGAAGGCCCGAGCCGTATGTTGATAGTTGACCACAGTTTAGTTTACACTCAATTCAGTTAATTTTCAGTAAAAGTATAGTATTTTGAAACTTAATATTAAACAATCCATAAACCTGCAATTTTAAACTGAAGCGAGTAAGTACTAAGAAGGTCAAATGGGTCTACGGCTATGGCCAGTACTCTCAGGCCTAATTCGATTGAGTTCTATCGCATCTTGCCAATCATTTTTGTATGAGGCTGGGAGTATTAGATTGGCTTTGGGTTGGGCTAATGGAAACTTTATTACATATTAAAATTCGACATGAAAATTTGAATTTTACGTTAATAGCGCGACGGCCATGTTTGTTTACACAACTAAATGACGTTGCAATGAAACACGTGCAACCTGGACATTGTCGTTTTTGGAGGTTACCAAGGGAGCAAAAATGACATTCTTTTACCCAATGGTGAGCGTCAGATCTCTGAGATTGATTTTCGCTCCTGAATGATGGAGTAGATCTACGCCAAGGATAAGGGAGTCTATTATCGGCGCAACCACGATGTTTCACACCATTTGCGTTTTCCAAATAGTAATCAGAACATCATTAGCCATATCTGCAGTCATAACTTTCCCCTTCCCAACACCCTTGAGCGCTACAGGATCAGATAAAGTAAGGGACTTTACTCCTAAATAGTTGTAGTATGATACAGTTTCAATTTGATTTCCGTTATAAAACCATTTCTCATAATGTCTCAATGTTTCCCCCATTTCTGAATACAATAATTTTACTTTTATCAAAGCTTACATTCAAGCTATAATTTTTAAAGAGAATATTGCCAATAATTTTATTTTCTGTTTCAAGTCTCCAACTGTGTCTGGAACTAGGGTAAGATCATCTGCATAAAGCAATAGAAGAATGTCTTTTGCCTCTTGATTGTAAAAATGCCATTAACATCGCAATTTTCAGCTATATCTATCAGTATCATCTGATTGACATAGTAACAAAACAATAAGGGGCTAAATATACATCCCTGTCTAACACCAGTCAAATATTCAAAAGATTCTGTGACTTTGGAACCTAGGTTGACCCTAGCAGACACTGTTGAATAGATACTCTGAAGTGATACAAAAAGTTTTCCATGAAAACCTTTGTTAACAAGTAGAGATAGTAATTTCACTCGGTTCAAGGAATCAAACGCTTTACTAAAATCAACAAAGAAGCAGTAAAATCTGCCTCGCGGTTTTGTTATATAAGAGCTTGAAGTGTAAAAACATTATCTATTGTACTGTATCCAGGCCGAAAATCTGCTTGCGACTCAGAGTATTTATTCTCATAGCTTGACCAAACAGTTAGCCTATTGTTGAGTACAGGGGTGTAGACTTAACCTATATTATCTAGTAAGAAAATTACACGATAATTATTACAGTCTAGTTTCGATCCTTTCTTATGTAGTGGTGTAATTAAACCGCTTCTCCATTTTTCGGGAAAAAGACCACTTTCAAAGACAACGTTATATATGTAGTTCAGGATAGGGACAAAGAATTCAACACACTGTTTCAGAAAATCTGGTCCCATCTGGTCCAGGTGTTGTCCCAGATTTCATTTTTGTTATTGCATGTCTAACCTCTGCATCAGATATGGGCTCATTTAAGAAACAATAATTTTCACATGAACATGTATTTGTATTTTGATAGCTTTCAATGTCTCTCTGAGCCTCCTGTAAAACATTATCAATTTCATCAGCATGGCAACTGACATTCAAAAGATGTCTGAAATACTCTACCCAATCAACTGGTTCGATTTTAAGAATACAATCAACATTTGATTTTCCTCGATAATTCTTAATCGTTTTCCAAAATAATGAGGGATTGTTTAGATTTTTTTGTAATGAGTTACAAAGCTCAGAGTCATATTGAAGCTCTTTTGACTGACATAGTAATTTAAAAGCTTTTTCTGCCTCTTCATATTAACTTAATGATTCATCAGTATTTGTCTTTCTAAACCTATTCAACCATTTATATTTTAAATTTTTAGCTTTGACACATTCAGTATCAAACCACAATGGTTGTTCCTGTTTTGAATTTGTTTTTGTAGTTCCAGAAAGCAAATGAGAACTATTTTTCTAACAATAAAATCACATAACCGGTCAATAGCTGATTCCACATTCTGTGCTGAGAGGTCAATACATTCAAATTCAATTTCTGATATGTTATTTTGATATAAATATGACCCTGTCTCTGACCATTTTAATTTAGTATAACAAATGATTGACTAACGTCTTTTTGTAAGTTATTTTTTAAACTTAATGCAAGGGGTATGTGATCAGATTCCACCCTTTCACCAAATAATAATAATGGAAATAAGATAATAAAGAAAACAGACATGTTGCTGCAATTGCATAGTCCACAACACTTGTTCCCTTATATGAGACACTGGTGTATTCTCCCATTTCACCATTTATATGTCTACCATTTAAAATATGGATGTTCAATATTTTGCAGAGTTCTAGCAATTTTGATCCATAATTATTTTCTTCACTGTTTTTTGAGTTTCTTGGCTTTGTAAATTAATCAGCTACATAGTCTGCACGGTCTAAACTATAAAAATGTTTAGAAGAGTCTTGAATAACATAATTAGGTTCATTGGCAGTCCTGGCATTGAAGTCCCCCAATAATACAAGATCACAGTGTGGTAGGTCTGATATTACATGTTGAATTTTATCTTCCAATAGGACAATTCCACATTGACCAGGATGCACTGTAGAATTATCTGGTGCTACAATCACAATATCACTGTATCATCAAAAATAGTCTCCACAAAATACAAGAAATATGCACTCTTCAAACTTAAAGTGTAATCGTTTAATATCATTAACAAGGTCATTTTTTACCAGGGCACAAATTCCAGCACGGTGTTTACCATTACCTTTGACGCAGAAAAAGGCTTTATCTTATTTTTTCTTTGTACCAATGACGTTATATAAGACATTTGTTTTTTTATGGTAAATACCCCTTGGTGCAAGCCTATTATAACCTCAGAGCCCCCCCCCCCTCCCAATTATCATCTTTCTCCATTATATGAAATTCCCCCTTTATGTCCATATTTACATCACCATATTTGGACCGCACTTCAGCCCGAAATTATTTATTTACCACATCTGTTTTAGCTTTATCAGATCCATGATTTCGTTTAGCTTCCAACAGTCTGTTATCAAACTCAGATTGCTGCATATCTAATGCAGTATCATATTTCCTTCTCTCAGAATACAGAGCTTCTTCTAATTGATTTTGATAGTCAATTTTTTCTGTCTATATACCTCGAATATATGACTCCAACTCCGAAGCTTTGAAATCTCTTGGCTCAATTTTACTTGCATCTGATTCTTTAAATCCCCTAATTTAATTGCAAAGTAGATATCTGCGATTGCATTTCCGCTTGAACTTTAGCATAGTCCTCTTCGTGTAAGTTCTTGCTGGCTTCTGAAGCACAGACATCATCAAACGAAATAACGCCCTCCTACAAAATTGATGACGGAATTTTAGGAATTGATTTCAAATCGTCAATGCTTAACACACCGCCTAATTGAGACCGGACATCCATAATTAGTCTCGCTGGTATTAAACCACTGTTCTGTAGATTCTGGACATAAGCGACATTATTATCAATAGTGATTAAAGTGTCGAAATTTAGAAAAAAATACTAAATAATTATTTTGACGAAAAACTTAAACCTTTTCAAGTATTAGGCTATTTCGAGACGTAAATTTAATAAATGAAAGCAGTTTCCACCAAAATCACTGTATTTAACTGATTGAAAAAACAATATTTTACACATTGGAAAACCGAAATGCAACTAGAAATATTTCCACTCTCACTGTAGGTCTCTTAATAAACCCTTCTACAAGAATCGCATTCAAATTCACGTAAACTGCAGTGAGACACGTGCTCACATTCCTGAGCACGTAGGAATACAATAACATGACCGACCTTACTGTTAGGCCTACTACGTTTTGTCGTCTGCTGTGACCAATATTTTTTTATGGATTACAACTTATTAATTAAAATGGAAATTGAAATTGTTGAATATGGATAGTTTGCTAAGTTCAATTTTCGGCATTTCGTCAATCCACAACAAATTAATTCCAAAACTATGTCAATGGACAATTGGACATGGTAAGCTCCACATACCCAGGTTTGTATAACAGTTCCACGTTCACACCTGCACTTTTGATTTAAACGTCAAGGGTCAAAACTTATAAATAATACCACGGAAGCAAATCACACAGCTTAATCGTTAAATTTTACACCTGTTTCAAGTACACACATTTCAATTCACTTTTGTTAATGATAAGGCTATCGTTTAGTCTTTTCAATCGTTGATATTTTTGTTTACTAGCCGCCATTTTGGTTCATTGACGATCTTTTTTTTCTTGTTGTCACATGGCAAAATTTGTTTATTGTTTGAACATTTTATTAAAATGATGTCAAAATTTATAGATAATTACATATAAAAAAATACACAATCTTTTTTCTTTTTATAATTACTGTCCTTTATTGAAGATGAATGTTTGGGACTATTTTTCATAGCGTATGTTCAAACTAAAACTCACAACATGGCTTTTGTTTAGGCCTTATTTTCAACCGACAAACCTTTTAACATGGAATTTAATCGGAAACTCCGTAAAAAGACTACCAAAAACACAGTGGAAATGTAAGCAATGAACTATGGACCCACTGTAGTTACGGTGATATGAATACATTGATCAAGGTGCCAAATTCATAGGGTGACCGTTTATTGCTTATATTTACGTTTTTAAAACCTTTCACCACTACAAATTTTAGTCTTTGCGTGAAAATTTCATGTTACCCGCCTTTGTCGCTGGAGTTGAAAATTCGAGCGTGAAGATGATCGACCTTATAGGGCGACGGCCATTGTTTACATTGGTGACACGAGGCAATGAACGTATTTGCATTAGTCCAATGAGGAAACAATAGCTAATGTAAATATTTCTATTTTTTCTACCCTTGAACACAATATAGATAGGACTGGTCTAGTTTCCATTACTTACATTCTACCCTTGAACACAATATAGATCTGACTTGTATCGTTTCTATTTCTATTTATTCTAGCCTTGAATACAATATAGGTCTGACTTGTATACATGTAGTTTCAAATACTATTTTATCTACCCTTGAACACATGAAGATCTGACTTGTGTAGTTTCTATTACTATTTATTCTACCCTTGAATACAAAATAGATCTGACTTCTGTCGCTTCAATTACTATTTTTATTCTACCCTTGAATATACTTGTATGGTTTCAATTGCTATTCATTCTACCACATTAGACAGTTTGAATATTCTATATACGGTATCTTTCAGGAACTAAAGACAAAGCCTTTATATATGCAGAGATGGATAATGTCATAATTGCTGTTCCAGCTGTTATTGTTATTGTTATTGTTATTGTTGTGGTTATTATTGTAGTTATTGTTATCAAGTACAAGAAAAATCGGAGTAAGTTAATTACATATAGACCATGGTCTGCTTACAGGTCTAATTGTACAAGTACTATACAAAATCAACTTTGTTGTAAAAAAAATTCTTAAATTCAAACTGAATATTGTATACAAATTTGGGCGTATATTATCGTAACCGATGGCCGTCCGTCCTTTTATTACCATTGACTTAGTCAAAACGCGTCGAAATTGGCTTGTGAACGCGATAGAGACTGTTTTGAATGACATTTTTGTGCGATCATTTATATTAAGTTCGATGATGACGAATTTTCAATAAACGGTTTTTGAGTTGTTGCCCTTGACTTGTGAATGGGACAAGAATACAGTTTTCATTTGGTTTGAATACTAGAGTGACTATAGTTTTCATCCGATTGAAATTAAATATGGAGTGATATTGATGAGATTATGGACAAGGCTCCATTTTGTGACTCATTTCGATATATAAGTTTCAACCTGTGTAAAAACAGACAATATATACTTAAATGTGAGCGTATCATGCTGGGAGAACTGGATGTTCTTTTTTAAATTTTTCAGAAAGGAAGAAGGAAATATTGAGGAGTTTAGAGATGAGAAAGATGCCGGAAGGTTGAGTAATGTTTTGGAATCTATTTTACCAGTATCTTATTCAGCACCTTGTAGTTTTAGTTTGTAGCTGAAAGGTGATATATAAAGAGAGAGGGAGGGAGGGAGTGATCTATTTGACTGTCTTTAATACAATAACTATCTATGATTGAAATAATGTTTCTTTTATTTTTCAGAATGGAAAAAAATTGCGAGAGAACCAAAGATGATAAAATTAGAAACAACGGAAGGTTGGAGAAATTTTTGAATCTTACTAGTTTCTGGTCTTTAATCTTATGCAGTTATTCTAAACATGCTTCAAAGATGTAAATTTGCCCTGCCTATTCTTATGCATAAACACGTTCTTTAGGAAAACCTCCACCCAACTCTTACCCATTAATATCAAAACACATTATTGGCATTACAGCGACCTTCATTTTCATATGAAAAGCTTTACCGATAAAGTCTAATTTGAGAAAAGAATTAACAAATTGAAATGATTTATTTTTTGTTAAATTACAGATGAAGTTGCGTGTAGAACAATGGATGTACACCATGATACACCATTACCAGAGAGTAAAGATGAAGGTATTGTAGAATAATAGATATTCATTTTTTATACGCATGAAATTTGGATCGTATATTGCCACCATCCATGTCCGTTCATTCGTCAGTCCGTCTTCAATTTCTCGTAAAAACAGAGGCACAATTCCTGACGGATTTTGACGTCTTTTTGCGTGAGTGTTCAAACTTACCTTAGGATGAAACCTATGCAAAATCAGAAAAATATTCAGAAATAGTTTCCCTTGTTCTTGAACTGCTCGTAATGTGTTGAATCCAACTCTAGATGGATTTTGTTGTGCGAGTGTTATAATCCAAGGAAGAACCATATAAGATGGCAGTCAAGTTCGATTTTGAGGATTTTTCGATGAAGGGTTTTTGAGTTATTACCCTATATTTGTTTCAGACACAATTTCAATGGATATAGAAAAATTGAGAAAATTGGAATTGATTAAATGGTGGTCAAATTCGAATTTGAAGATTTTTTCGATGAACGGTTTTTGCGTTATTGCCCTTGACTTGAGGTTGCAATAGAAGTTTCAATTTTCACAGGATTTTGATGAAACTTGTTGTGAGCATTGGAATTGGTTAGACCTTGGTCTTGTTAGAATTTCACTTTTTTTTCAATGATCGGTTTTGAGTAATTGACTTAGTAAAATTGCATTGCAATTTTATCATGGGTGCAACAGAAGCTACAATTTTCAATGGATAATGATGAAACTTGGTATACGTATTGGAATTGATTCGACGAACAAGTTTGAATTTGACGATTTTTCAATGAACATTTGTTTTAGTTATTGCTCTTGACTTATTCAAAATTGTATTGTGGATGCTGGATTTGATGAAACTTAGTTTAAGAATTGAAATTGATAAGGCGCTGGTCAAGATCGATTTCGATGAACAGTTTTTAAGTTATTACCCTTGACTTACCCAGAATATTGTGGGTGCAATAGAAGCTATAATTTTTAATGGATTTTAATAAAACTTGGTGTGAGCATTGGAATTGATAACAATGCGTTAAAGAATGATTTTTGCAATTTATATTTTTCAGCATGGCAGAAGTGGATGAGAAAACCATGGGATATAGGAGGTTGGAGATTTTTTTTGAATCTATGTTACTACTTTACATGTCTAGAAATATATATTTATAGATGACGATTTTCCCTTTTATGAAAACAATTAACAGTTATAACAGAAACAATGTTTATTTTTATTTTTCAGCATGGAAGAAGATGTTCGGAAGTTTGGAGACGAGAAAATTAAAGACAGCAAAAGGTTGGAGAATTGTTTGAATCAACTTACTAGTTTCTGATCTAGAATCGTATAGCGTCAGACATATCAATTTTTAGACAGGCATCAAAGAAGTTTTATTTGATTTTAATACTTTTCGCTGGAAATAGCTTCATTTACATATAATGATTAATTTGATATTTTAATGTTTCATTTATGTATTTATTACAGATGAAGTTTCTCTTGAAACAATGGATGTACACCATGATAAACTATTACCAGAGAGTCAAGATGAAGGACATTGTTTAACAACAGAAACAAACTAAAATCTAGGTTGTCTATGTCTAAATGATTACAGAAGAATGGAGATAATGGATGACTAGAGAAACCGTATTAATGTTTGAAATTGAACGTTGTTAATTAAACTATACCTCTTGAAATATCAAATTAATCATATCAAAGAATGCTCAACCCCTCTCTAAGCACTCCTTTTCAATGTAAATGTATTTTATTCATTTTATAATAATAGTTCAGTTTACATTGCTATTTACATTTTGGAAAGTCAATCAAACTTACAAATAATATAAAGTTCCACCATTGGAATGGAACAGCTCTTGTAAAACTTTCATTAAGTACAATTACATTGTTAAGGTAACAAAAGGAAGTTAAGATATGAGGCAAGATAAGACATAAAATACGAATTCAATATCAACTTGAGCAAGATTATAATAAAATCAATTATGAAGGTTTTACAATAGGTTCCAGGTCACATCAATATAAGGTGGATAAATTACTACATTTTAGGTTATAATACACGCTTGATATGATTTTCAGAATGCTTAATAAATAGAGGCTTGACCTCAATATATCTACTGGTTTTAAAAAATAACTTTCTATGTTTAGTTATGTCTCTTCTAGGAAAATTATATTGATATAAGAATTTTTTTAAGGATGACACGTGCCTTGACAAATTATCAAAATAAATGATTTTTCACTTAATTCCATTGACACACATTTTTCTATGTCATATGTTTTTCTTACATTTCGTCACCTCAGTTCTATAATGTTCTATCTCCACTTTTTGAAAAATATGAGTTATGGGTACCGTTGAAATCAGCTCGAAAAGTTCTATCTCCTAATGATATTGTAAATGTGTATGTCCATGTCCATACAGAAATACATGCTATATAAGTATAGTTTATATCCATTATATGTATTAAATTTATTTCCATAATGTTCTATGTCCTTAAACCAATCAGCATAAAGAATTTTAATCACGTGACATGAAATCAACTAACAGTTCTCTTTCTTTAATTTGCCTGGACAAATTTCCACATGGTGTGATTTTGAAAAGGATTTTTCTGAATTTAAATGGATGTAAAGTATGTTTTATGAATTTAAATGTTAAAAAACATTATAATATAGAAAATAATATTTATTTTGAAAGAATTATAATTAATTTCATGCCAATAAAAACTGGACAAAAATTTTCATGGATATAGAACAGTATAGCTCTAACCAGATATCAACTTTTGCAATACACGTTATATTCTGTATCAGAAACATAGATTTTTTTAATAAATTTTATTTTCAAATTTCAGACTTAATCAACTAGAAAACCTTCCTGACTTGCCCCTAATACACATATTTTCATATCTAAGACTTCCTGACTTAATATTAGTGGTGAACAGAGTTTGCAAACGGTTTAATCACATCATTTCAACAAGTTCCGTTCTATGGCAAGAATTTATATTTGACTTTAGACTTGAACTCTTAGAAGAAGATTTAGAATATATATTTTCTAAAGGTTATCAATTCAAAACTTTTGATTGTGGCCGGGCTAAATACTTATGTGAACTGGCAGATGTAGATTATTATTTTACAAATGGACTTTGCCAATCTTCAGCACTAAGTTGGTTAAACCTTTCAGGATCCATTTTATCTACAACTTCCTTTCTTAAATATCTGCCTAATCTTGCATTTTTGGATCTGTCTGAAACACCTAATTTACACAATTGTGATTTTCATGTTATAAAGAATTGTCCAAAACTAGTTCAACTCTATTTATCGTTTTGTGATGTTGAAATAGATACAATAATTGAAGTTTGCATACATCTTAATTCTATTAAGACACTAGATATTTCTGGAATTCAAATTAACTTGGAACAATGTGTTCAACTCTTACATCATACTTATGATACACTTACATGCTGCATGTTAAATAACCCCAGATATTTAACTATAAGGGAATTTTTTGTGTTAATAGAACTAAATTACAAGAGCTGTCGATTTTTTATCCTCAGACTTGACAAGTATGGACACCAAATTTGGAGTTAAGACTGCTCTTGAAGTCTTGGATTTCCTTGAAAATGACAATGATAATTGTGAATATGATTCTTCCTCTGATAATGTAGAATCTGTAGAACCGTTCATTAACATACCTCTTTCTTACCAAAGTGAAAATGCCAATGGGATATTACCTTCTACAAGTTGTACTCGAAATACATCTATTGATGAATCTTTCGAAATAACATTGGACGAAATATTTGTAATACCCGACACTGAAGACAAAACAGAAAATGTTATAGTAGATCACAAAACTGATGTCCCAGATACAATAGAAAACCATATATATATTGAATGTCCCGAAACAAAAAACTCTGAATCTCGACCATCTCGGAAACGAAAGAAAAACCCATCAGAATGGGCGAAAAATGTACGAAAAAGAAGAAGACAATCGGGACAAGAATATACAGACTCAAACGGAAACTTACAGCCAAAAAAATCGTTGAAGTATGACTCAAATCATACATGCAGATTCAAATGTAGTAAACATTTCTCATTTGATGATTGTTTACAAATCTACACAGAGTTTTGGACTCTTAACGACTCTCAGAAAAAAAATTTCTACGGCCAGACTACAAATAAAGAACGTAAGGCAAGAACTAGATTACCTAAAACTGAATTTACTAGTAGAAAGCAGTTTTCATACAAATATCACTTACAAAAAGGTGATGAAAATATACGCGTGTGCAAACAGTTTTACTTAAATACTTTGAATATATGCCAAACGCGAATCCAAACATTTCATGAAAAAGATGAAAGGGGCAATATCAGATACAGTGATAATCGTGGTGCACATAGTTGTAAAAATGTTATCAATACAGAACCCCAAAAGGAAATAATTCGTAATCACATTAAATCATTCCCTACTATTCCCTCACATTATTGTAGGGCAAGTACAAAAAGACAATATTTAGAGCCTGGGCTGACTGTACAGAAAATGTACAATCTCTATGTTGATAACTGTACTAGAGATGAAATAAAGCCCTTAAAATTATATGTTTATCGCGATATTTTTAATTTGGAATTTAACATTGGATTTCATGTACCGAAAAAAGACAAGTGTGACACGTGTGAAAAATACAAAATATTAGACTCCCAACCAAATGTAAATGAAATTACTGCACAAACATTACGTGATCATTTGAACTCAAAGAAAGAAACAAAAATAGAAAGGGACAAGGACAGAAGTAGAAAAGATAATACTGTTGTTATTTGCTTTGATATGCAAAATGTCATGACGTGTCCGAGAGCTTCGGTGTCCAATTTCTTTTATAAAAGAAAACTTTCGGTTTTTAACTTAACTGCTCATTGCTCTCACAACAAAGTGGCGTATAATGCAATATGGACAGATAATATGATGGGTAGGGGAGCAAATGAAATTGCAAGTGCTTTGTGTGTGATATTGGAAAAAGTTTGCGAAGACATTCCAAACATTAATCATCTAATTTTGTGGTCCGACGCATGCGTGCCTCAAAACAAAAACTCAATAATGGTTACAGCACTAACAAAATTTGTTGAGAGACATTCAGGTGTAATGATTGAACATAAATTTGGAACACCCGGACACTCTTCAATACAAGAAGTGGACAATGTTCACAGCCATATTGAAAAGGCACTAGGGGTAGCCGAAATTTACAGCCCCATATCCCTTGTCAGAGTCTTGATTAAAGTTCGACCAAAATACATGAGGGTTATACAAATGAAAAAATCTCAATTCTTTGACTTCCAAAAGGTTTCACAAAGATATAAATTCAATATTCCCTTTTCAAAACTAAATTATATAAGAATTGAGTCTTCCCGACTTATGCAGTGTAGTTACAGAATCAATTTTTCTGAAGAATTGAAAACACATACCATTTGCAGAAAAAAGAGCACACGTTCGGATGGAATATGTGAAACTTTTCCGAATCCTACAGCCCTTGAAAAAAACATGTCGTACTCGAAAGAAAAAATTAATGATTTAAAAAGCATGATGCCATTTATGCCACTTTCTGACTCTGATTATTATCGACATACTCTTGGCATAGTAGATAATGAATAATGTGTATGTATTACAAATATACATTTTAACTCAAGGATATTCTCTGATATTTGATATTTTATTGGTTTATTTTTTCACAATAAATTTACCAGAATTTGGTCGATCGACTTATTGTCAAAACTTTGTATTGCTAAGTTTGTATTATAACATATAAGTAAATGTCTTCAAATTTTTGTTTTATCTAAGTTAATTAGAGTTTTTATTAATCCATGTATTTCTTAATTATTACAGTTGGGATATAAAACAGACGCTCACATGAGAATGTCTTCTATTACTAATTCCATATAGTTCTATATCCCAATTTGTTTATTGTCCTTCTTGTTAAAACAAAAATATTCAAATTGTGTCTACTTTTTGTCAGAATGAGTTTTATATAAGTCAAAATAAATGAATAATCTCCCAGAACCTGTTTATTTTGATATATTTCATCGCTTTAAAATGTATTTATATGGAAGTAAAAGATTAAAATTTGATTTTCTCGAAAAAAACATAAACGGAGATAGAACATTATAGACCTGAGGTGACGATTTGAGCAACAACTTTTTACGAAATAATAGAATGTCCCTTTCATTCATTTTAGAGTTTTGGTAATGCTTGATTATTATTTGTTATTAAATTGTCTTAGTTTTATTGTATTATTACAGCTTTCGAGTTCCGGCCAAAACTGTATTTATTTTGTTATTTGTTTTCTTTTTAGATATTTGTGTCTTATTTATCAAAATGTGAGTGTGTATTTTTTAAAGAACCCCAGAAAATCGAATTTTATTTTTATTTTTGATAACTTTTTGTACTGAATTTTGGTCAAAATTCAACCTTTTCTTTTTAGTTTATTTGCATTTAAATTAAGAAAACTTCTTAATTAAGATTACCAGAAAACATTTTACTAAACTTAATAAAAATGACAAAAAAATCTGAAGAATTTGTACCATCATATTTTCATTTTGTACTTATGCTGTATATTCAAGTTTATAAATGATGTGCCGCCATCTTGAAAAAAAAAGGAAAATATCAAAAAATGCTACTCATCCGTAAGTTGAATACGATTTTTTTCAAACTGGGAAAATCATCTTGGAGCCCTTTTTTCGAATTTCGAATTTGCCTTTACAAATTTCCTGTCGAATAATTTTCTAATAGACTTCAGTTTGACTTTTGACCTTGATCTTCTGCAGCCTTTAAATTTTTGCACAATATTCTCCTTTGGTTACAATTTTATATGATACTTGTTTTCTTAATTTACTAAATTATCCTTAGTTTTATAGGGATCTGAAAATGGGTAATTGGCATATTTCTCGTATCCCCAGAACATCATATCATATGAACCAGACTCTTGGCAACATCTGAATTGATTGAGTTGTGCTTGTCATCAGCTTTTTAACAATATTTTTTATCTTAGCTTTAAAGTGAAAAAAAAAACCATAATGTTATCATTCAATTTTTAATTTTTGTTTTAATTTTAGATCTAGTTAAATTAAAGACTTTTAAAAGACTTTTTAAAGATTTTAAATGTATAAATTCAAAGCTTTAATAAATATATGAAATATAAATCATAAACAAAACCAATATTTGTTTGTTTGTTTTTTAAATGAACTATTTATTCAGAAAAGGTATTAAATTTGACAAGGAGTTAAGAAGTTTATGTAACATGGTCATGAAGTCACTGGG
>CM060202.1:25169231-25190460 GCA_030562195.1 Nipponacmea schrenckii | reverse complement strand
CCCCAGAACATCATATCATATGAACCAGACTAATGGCAACATTTGAATTGATTGAGATGTGCTTGTCATCAGCTTTTTAACAATATTTTTTATCTTAGCTTTAAAGTGAAAAAAAAACATAATGTTATCATTCAATTTTTATTTTTAGATCTAGTTAAATTAAAGACAAAATTCGAATATATTTTAAATGTATAAATTCAAAGCTTTAATAAATAAATGAAATATAAATCATAAACAAAACCAATATTTGTTTGTTTGTTTTTTAAATGAACTATTTATTGAGAAAAGGTATTTAAATTTGACAAGAAGGTTATGTCATCAAGCCACTGGGATAAATTCATACCTTTTGGGTTGTTGTTGATTGACAAGCGCTGTGTTACTGATGTTGTATCCAATTCTTACACTAATAACTAGGCTATATGTATTATAGCATTGTAGAATTATTGGTATAGGATTACTAGTGAAGAATCACTGGTACAAGATATCTTATTTCGGATCACTAGCACAGGATCACTGGTACAGGATCACTGGTACAGAATCTCTGGTGCAGCTACTGGTGCATAATCACCAGTACAGAATCTTTTGTACAGGTTCACTAATCACTAGTATATTAATAATTATGGTATCGGATCACTAATGCATGATCACTCGTAAAGAATCATTAGTAATAAGTATTAGTACCGGATCATTGGTAAAGAATCACTGTTCAAGGATTATTCGTAAAAAAAAAAACTGTTACAGGATTACATAATATATAAGAACATTGGAATAGAATCACTTGGAAGGATCAGAAAGGTAGCGTTGTGCCAATAAAACCCCGTTTGATTTGATATTGATAGAATGCCATACAACCATTAATTGGTACTGTCTCATTTTACTGTCTGTAATTATTCTTATTAGCATACCTCAGTTCTATACCCCAAGGTGTAAATCTGATATTTCTTAAAGCATACCTCCTATACTTAGAGTAAAACCCTCCTTGAGTTGTTCGTAGATGTTGCTGACAAGACAGACGTAAATACCGGCGATATTTCACTTATGTACTTTTGATGATTATTATAGTTTATCCACTAAAAGACACCAGGGTCATGTTAAGGATATTATTATGAATGTCCCTTGAACTTATTAAAAACGGGTGTACCAAATTAATTGTTTTATGAACAATATATTCGTTTCAAATCTCCAAAATTCGAAATAGAAAAAAGTAAACAATGTGTCAGGCCCATACTGTTTGCCAATACAGGTAGGTGAGATGAGGGATGATGATTCCGGTTGTAGTGATGTAACAAGAAGAAATTATAGATTACTCACAATTTCAATAAGTAACTGAACCACATAAGTGAAGTAGCGCCTAAATACCTTCATAAGAACTGTTGAAAAGACAGAAATAGAAAACATCATTCGTACAATTTTCTAAATCTTTTTCGAAAGTATCTTCTTTGATGGATGACAGCAACCTAAACATCTGGACTCGGTCCACCAATTCATTTGCCATCTGTTTCAACCTTCCATAACTTTTTCCAGAAATCTCGTTGAAAACTTTCCTATATGTCAAATGAAAGCCTGGCCAATACTTGGTTTCTGTACAAAATTTCAATATAGCATGTGTCAGAGAGACTTATGGACTAAACAAAATGAAAGTAAACCACTACATTTTATCAACATCCGCTTGACTGTCACTGCACACAAAACCACTATTTTTAGAAATAACCTTCCGCCAATTAAATTTCTCATTATCTCAGAAATTCTGAAAGAAAATGCAATTTCAGACATCAAATTTCAAATCTAGACCAAAAATTAGTCCAAAGTGGGCATGCAAAAACCCCCAAAGGGAGGGAGAAAGGGGCTTTCTAAAAATAGAACGGACTAATTTCATTAGCACAAAATGTTTTTGTGGTCTGAGTCTTTATAATCAAGGGCTACCTTACCCGAATATATTATCTCCCTTTGAACTCTCTAAGAGAATGTTTCATGTTTTTATTATGACGTCACATTTTGTACAGTCGCCATTTATCCAAAGTAAAGTTTATAAAAATTAGTAATAACATTATCCATTACTGGAACCATTGCCCAGCAGGCTATTTGTAACAAATAGCGTCCATTAATAACCCGCGT
Organism: Nipponacmea schrenckii; assembly: GCA_030562195.1. Classification (NCBI taxonomy): domain Eukaryota; kingdom Metazoa; phylum Mollusca; class Gastropoda; family Lottiidae; genus Nipponacmea; species Nipponacmea schrenckii. The sequence goes on along the minus strand of CM060202.1, from coordinate 25,188,345 downwards.
ATGCGACATGGTCCGACGAGACGGACCCCGTGATATTGAACTCTAAAAGGAAGATACAAGTATTTCCAAGAACATTCCAGAAGTTGGCAAAGAGCCAAACTATCCACGTTTCTTCAAGTAATCCGAAAAGTTTATCCCTTCACCAGTTCGTGTCTCATTGTAAATATTAAACAAAAACATTGTCTAGGGAAGAAGTGTCATAGAACATCTGTAAAACGCCTTTTTTAAATAGTTGATGAAATAGGCCAATTCCACACCCAGGAACATTTTCCCAAATTAGACTCAGTATTAAAGTCCTTAAAGGAAAAGTAAGGCTTTCTAGCTCCTATAAATGCTGATTATATAGATGAAGAAATCCGAAATGCTGATGAGTTTTCCCATCTGATTAATTCAACTATTACTTCACTGGAGCTCTTAATTTCTCAAATTAAGTTGGCACCAGATAAACCTCCCCAGAAATACCAGCCTACAATAAATCGAATAAGCTGATGATAATGGTAGCTCCAGTAGTGGACAAGTTTTAGATGCCCAAAATACAGCATCATCTTTTACTAAGCTGTTCAGATAGTCATCTATATCGGGTAAGTTTAGATTGCTATGTATAGTTGTATTGCTATGTATAGTGGATTCGAAGTCGAGTCCTAAAATGTTGTCAAATTTTCCAATATTCCAGGATTCCCAATATACAGAGATCTCATCTGAAGCTATCTAAGTTTACAATGAGAGAATTAAATGGAAATTTGGAAAATTTGACAACATTTTAGGACTCGAAGTTGAAGCAAGGGAAAGAGCATCAGTATTTGTCAAGTCCACGCATAATTCAAATCCATCTTACCAATCCAAACACAACTACAGAATTATAAACCAAAGCCTAGTAATTTACACGGACAAGGTACAGCTACAGCATTGCTGACAATGAATGAATCGAATAGCCAGCCACGTCATACATTTACTTATTGTCACGGTTCTCATTCGTCGAACAAATGTCATAATGTAACCAGTATTGAAGCAAGGAAACAGGGGTAAAAGATGTTAGATTTGTTTGAAAAAGGACCACTTCGGAAGAAATTGCGATGCAAAAAATTGTCGCCATTGTAATCAGACATCATACTAGTCATTGCCCAGAGCTCCACCCTATGTATAATCCAGGACCGTTATACGGAAAGTGATTCAGCTTTTATTTGAAATCCAAAGAGGCAATGATCAAGGCAGGTTTTAACTCAATGCCAGTGAACAGTTAGTTTTAAATGATGACGACCAGACTTATGCCAAACTCTCACTTGGTGGTACAATCAATAAACAGAAAATACTTGGTATTTAATGGAACTATGATCTGATTTATTCTGTTTTGATCTTCAAGAAATTGCTGATTTATCCAAGCAATGTTTACCCACAAAGAGGAACGTTGTAAGTCTTGTTTCAAAAATCTTCAATCCTTTTGGATATTTGTCGCCAGTTACAATTCGATTAAAGGTGCTGTTTTAAGAACTTTGTAAGGCTGAATATGATTGGGACTCAGAATGTATAGGTGATCAATTAGATACATGGCTTAAACTTGTTGAATCGCTACAAGCTCAAACAGCATATTATATTCCTAGATGTTTATTGTATGGTGTATCAGAAACAGAAACCAATACCTCGTTGCATGGATTTTGAGGACGCATCATTGAAGGCATATGGTGCAGTGATACATGTATATGTTAGAATTGAAACTCAGACCTATGTTTTTATACAGTTTCTTGTTGCGAAAACCAGAGTGTCTACCCACCATACTATTCCTCGATTAGAACTCTTATCCGGTTTAGTTCTAGCCAGACTGATTCATAGCTTAAGCGAAGTATTATCCAGATACTGACTGACTCTAAGGTTTCTTTACACTGGATAAAGGGAGTTGAACGAGAGTACAAACATTTTAGTTTGTACAGAATAGTATTTCGGAAATTCGCACGCTAACTTCAATTGACATTTGGGGACATTGTACAGGGAAGTGTGGATGTCTTAACTTTAAAGTTCACGTAATTTTTAATGTTTATTTACAGACAATTTCAGGTTATTCGGAATAAGGCTTAATATTTATACGAAACTGTGTTTGGTTTTTGCATTTCCATACGTATTTCAAATATCTTTATATTACGACTGTATATGATTGGTCGTGATTTGTACCCGAAATTTATCAAAACTTTGTAAGAAGTTTAGTTTATTAATCGTATCAATAATTAAAAATTGTGGTTTAATGCTCCAAATTGTTTTTTGAATTAAAAATTTTACTTTTTTGAGTTAAATAATACATGTATATAATTATACAATAATATAATATAAATATAAATAGACCTATCCTCAACATAACAGTGTACAAATTAACAAGTATATTCTAGATCTACCCATGAATGAATTAACTTTAGTACATTGACCCAGAAAATATCAAAATTACATTCCTTAGTGTTGATTGAATTTATATTAATTCCGAGAAAATTCAGGAATCATATTTCAAAAATTATTCTTTTTGTTCGGACAAATATTGACATTGATAGATTGTATTTCGAAAGCTCCAGTTCAATCCTTTTTTTTATACTTGTACAGAATAGACGGGCAAATAGTTTTTGAGAACAGAACTAGCGGCCCTGCATGTTAACATGCTAAAGTGAATTACAAAACGATTTTATGAAACGAAGTTGGAGTTTACATAAGATTTCAGAGAAGGTAAGGGATTGATGCTCCCAAGGATATAGGCCTTAAGTAAAACGATACAAAAATTTCTCTGGATCTGCTATGTAATTTTCTTCTTTTCTGTTCTGGTTTAAGTTTGCTATAAACTTTTTGAATATACAACTACCATTTTCTGCTTATAGACATAGAAAGAAGACTCTTATCATGGACTTGAACTCTCTTGCTTGCTTTATTATGGTTGTATTGAAGGGGACGACAAAGGGTGCTATACCCGCATTATGGTGAATATTAAGTCCTTAAGGTCTTGCAGTATTTACTTTCTCTATCAAATGGGCTTCACCGGAATGACGGACTTTGGTAGTTTCATCGTCCGTCAAGTCAATTTCTAGGGTTAGGGTGAAAACGTATAGTGAATGGACGTCGAGAATGAAATGATTAGAAACAGGTTTGTCTTCAATTTGATATCTGATTTGTGACTATTAAAACGAATGCCTAAACATTCTTCTTTTCTCCTACATATTGTTTAGGGCATTTCGTACATGAAATTATTTTATTTCTTTCGAAATTTCATATATTAGAGGCTCTCGGATCGGGTACATCTTACGTTAAGGTATGATCAACAAAACAAAAAATCTGATATAAAGGAACATGTTTTGCAATTAGACAAGGGGCACTTCTTATACCTGGCATAACGTTTGTTTTAACTGCTGGGTGAGATTCAGATGTTATGGAAGGGGGAGAGTAATATGAAGGGTAAAGAGAAGGGGGTTCCCTGTATAAGTGAACGTTTATCTACTTCTGCTAGTCTAAGATTGGTGAAGTTCGAGTTCGTTTAGGGGCTTGTTTACTCTAGCCTTTTTTTCGTTGATGGTTCATTAAAATTTGGTGATAATAGTTTGAGTACAAGGTATGGGCAATGATGGTGATAAATACTTAACACTGTACTTACGTCGGACAATGACGGATGCTCTGAGCCCATTCCAGTCTCAGGTTTGAAAAGAAATGACAAAATAACCGGTTTTACAGCACGCTAACAGTAAAACTATCAACAGTATGTTATCTCTCTTTTCGAATTATACACTGTGGTGTATTTAATAACACCCATTGTACTGTGCAATGATCAACAAAATGCAATAGACTAGTTATTCATTCATTCAAAAAATACTTCCTCCAATCGTCACAACATGTCAATACATATCTTCAAAAAATAGTTTATGTTGTTCACCAAGACGTGTGAATGGTATCAGCTCGTGGTTGCTGTCTGTGATATAAATGATGAGTAATGTTTTAAACCTCGCCCTCCTGATGTGCTGTCTATCAACAGGTAATATATTATCTCTTATAATAATCATTATGACTAATCATGACTAAATAGAACAACTTTTTTAATGCTAGATCCTTATTAATTATCATCCCGAAATACTTTGTCCAAAGACGCATTATTCCTTTAAAGATCGATAATTTAGAATCAAAATAAACCTGATAGATTATAGATTAATTAATGTGCGGAATATTCAGAAATATAGGAGATTAAAAACACGTAAATCTATTATTTTATAGCTTGATTGAAGCGTGTGTCATTCAAGGAAATAATACCGCCATTAATAGTTAATTCACAACCGTGAATATCATTGGTCAGCTTGGTCGTAGTATTGCTTTGAAAACGGTATTCCATAGATGTAGAAATACGTACCAGTCACCCTTCCATAAACCAAACTCAACTAGGGCGTGAAACAATGCTAGTTTGTTAAGACACTCTTTGCGTGGCCTGATTAAACAACGGCCCCTAAACAGCAGATCATGCAACATACTGTATTTCTTTATTCAATATTATTGAGCAATGTGATCTCTGCTATAAAAAGTTAAGATGTTCATTACCACAGCAGCTGAAGTCATTGTTGTGCCAAAGGCATAATAATGTCCCTGCAGATGACGAGAAAGTGGTAGCTTACTTTGTAACAAATTGCAGCAATACTTTCCAATCAACTGCCTCGAACTATTCTTTATAGACCCGAATAGAATTGAGAGGAATGATCTCAGAATGAAGCCAATAATAAGCCAGCTACTTTTCATTGAAAGAAGTAGGTCTACCATTAATGATTCAAATGGTGGTAATCAGCATTTTCCACGAACATGGGCTGTTTTAAATATTAGATGATAAGCCTAATGTGCTGGTGTAGCCGGGCTAGCTCTGGGGGGGGGGGGGGGGCGAACTCAGATGAATAATAAAACTATCTATCAGTTCATAACTCTAATAAAAACCCTGTAATAAAAATAGTATGCAATTAGATATATAAAATATACCCTATTACACTGGTAGAATAATTTAACTTCGTAGTTTACTGTTGAATCCAGAGCTCTACTATTTTATTTCAGGCAAACCAACCATTATCAGACGATCTCCACCAGATCCTGTTTTAAAACCAGAAGATAACTATACATCAATCTTACAACTTGAATGTCACGGTGTTTCATCTTTATATACATTATGGTATAAAAATGGAATGAGAATAACTGACGTAGATCCAACTTCATCTCAAATTAACGTGACAGTAGACATTAATGATGGAAACTTTACCTGTCTTACTACAAATTATCCCCCTTGTTATAAAAGACTACAGACTTCTAGTAACCACTATGATGGTAAATATAATTCTAATTAAGGGAAGTTTCTCAAAATGACCAATATAATTTATCATGATAGGGAAGTAGGTAATGAACACTAAAAGATCCAATGAAACCAGTTTTTATTATGGTGAGAGAAAACAGTATCCTGTCTTACTTACAATATGACTGTGGTCATTTCCTACTTAATAATATTGTTGATGTTTCTCATATTTTATTTTAAAAAAAAGTTTGGTTGAAATCTGTCTTTTTATCAGTTTTAGATATGGGAGAGTGTAATAATGTCTTTGAGAATGAAACCTATATTGTAAAACCTGAATGTAAGTTTTGTTTATTCCTGGATTTGATTGATGACGCTGATCTGCAGATGACATCCCCATTTGATGGTGGTTGAGTTGGTTTGATGTTTTCCCAATGCTCTTTGTTTTAAATACCGATGTATTTCTTGTAAACAAGTTATATTGTCTGTTTATTTTGGCATGTCTTGTTACAAATCTTCACTAAATCGTTTTAGTATTGGTAAAATTGTAAACTTACTTTTCAGATCCCCCGATTGTAAAACTATACCCAGATCAAAGGGAGGTAACTGTAAATAAATATGAGTATTTAAAAGTAAGATGTTCAGCTAAGTGTAACCCAAAGTGTAATATAACATGGAAAAAAGATTTTCAAAGCCTTAAATCAAGTGACTACATATCCCTCATTAAGAATTCGCGTGCAAAAGATTTGGAAATTAAAAACATCATCAAACCTCAGAGAGGTGTTTACGTCTGTCTAGTCAACAACATTCATGGAGAAGTCGAGAAGAATTTTACACTAAGTGTAGGAGGTATGTGTTTTGAAATATCAGATTTTGTGCAGTGAAACGATACACATAGCCCTTCTTTTAAAAAAGATGGAAACAGTTCACACATGCAGACAGTAAACCTTTATTTGCTTTCTATTAAAATACAATACAATAGCAAGGCTGTTTTTCCAATTTTGCGATTAATTGTCCATTTACTAGGTCAAGCTTTATTTCTTAGGTAAGCATTATTTACCATTTATTGTCAAAGCTATTAATTCTAACCTAGGACTTAATTACTATTTATTCTACTCTTGAACACTATATTGATCTGACTTGTATAATTTCTATTACTATTTATTCTACCCTTGAATACAATATAGGTCTGACTTGTATAGTTACTATTACTATTTATTCTACCCTTGAAGACAATATAGGTCTGACTTGTATAGTTTCAATTACTATTTATTCTACCCTTGAATACAAAATAGGTCTGACTTGTATGGTTACTATTACTATTTATTCTACCCTTGAATACAAAATAGGTCTGACTTGTATGGTTTCTATTACTATTTATTCTACCCTTGAATACAATATAGGTCTGACTTGTATAGTTTCATTACTATTTATTCTACCCTTGAATACAATATAGGTCTGACTTGTATAGTTTCTATTACTATTTATTCTACCCTTGAATACAAATAGGTCTGACTTGTATAGTTTATATTACTATTTATTCTACCCTTGAATACAATATAGGTCTGACTTGTATAGTTTATATTACTATTTATTCTACCCTTGAATACAATATAGGTCTGACTTGTATAGTTTCTATTACTATTTATTCTACCCTTGAATACAATATAGGTCTGACTTGTATAGTTTCTATTACTATTTATTCTACCCTTGAATACAATATAGGTCTGACTTGTATAGTTTATATTACTATTTATTCTACCCTTGAATACAAAATAGGTCTGACTTGTATAGTTTCTATTACTATTTATTCTACCCTTGAATACAATATAGGTCTGACTTGTATAGTTTATATTACTATTTATTCTTCCCTTGAATACAATATAGGTCTGACTTGTATAGTTTCTATTACTATTTATTCTACCCTTGAATACAATATAGGTCTGACTTGTATAGTTTCTATTACTATTTATTCTACCCTTGAATACAATATAGATCTGACTTGTATAGTTACTATTACTATTTATTCTACCCTTGAATACAATATAGGTCTGACTTGTATAGTTTCTATTACTATTTATTCTACCCTTGAATACAATATAGGTCTGACTTGTATAGTTTATATTACTATTTATTCTACCCTTGAATACAATATAGGTCTGACTTGTATAGTTTCTATTACTATTTATTCTACCCTTGAATACAATATAGGTCTGACTTGTATAGTTTATATTACTATTTATTCTACCCTTGAATACAATATAGGTCTGACTTGTATAGTTTCTATTACTATTTATTCTACCCTTGAATACAATATAGGTCTGACTTGTATAGTTTATATACTATTTATCTACCCTTGAATACAATATAGGTCTGACTTGTATAGTTTATATTACTATTTATTCTACCCTTGAATACAATATAGGTCTACTTGTATAGTTTCTATTACTATTTATTCTACCCTTGAATACAATATAGGTCTGACTTGTATAGTTCTATTACTATTTATTCTACCCTTGAATACAAATAGGTCTGACTTGTATAGTTTCTATTATTATTTAATCTACCCTTGAATACAATATAGGTCTGACTTGTATAGTTACTATTACTATTTATTCTCCCTTGAAACAATATAGGCTGACTTGTATAGTTACTATTACATTTATTCTACCCTTGAAACAAATATAATCTGCTTGTATAGTTTTTTTTTTAATTTTTGAAAACATAATTTATTTATATTCATTTTATTTTTTCCCCTGAAACAATAAAAGATGACTTGTATAGTTAATTAAAATATTATTCTATTGAATACAATATAGTCTGACTTGTATAGTTGTTATGTTTATTTCCTTTGAATACAATAATCTGGTATAGCTTTATTATTACTTGAATCAAAATCTAAGAAGTATATTTTTTTTTCTTAATACAATATGCTACTATAGTATATTATTTTATTTTCGCAGAGATAAATATTTAGAATGTGATTGTAAATTCTTATCTGCCTTATTAGCTGGAATATCTAAAGAAACTTTTGTTTTACTACATTTTCATAAATAACTTTTTGCAATAATATTTAAATGTTAAAAAATTTTAAACTTTTTTTTATAGAATTTTAATTTTATAAAGTAATTATGGTTTTATTATGCTTTGCTCTTTTTATAAATGATAAATTGTAAATAGTTTCTAAATTTTTACTCTTCCCGATAATTGTGTAATAAATAAATTTTAAGTTTTATAGCTTTTTGCCCTTTTCTACGCCCAAATATATTTTTCGACTGTATATTTCACAATGTCCCCCAATTTCGAAAATTAGGGTTAATTCTTATTAATAATATTAAAGAAATATTTTACCATTTTATAAAGTAATTATAGTTTTATTATGCTTTGCTCTTTTTATAAATCGATATTTCATTGTAATAGTTCCATAATGTGTTACTCTGTCATTTGTGAATAAAATAATTTTGGTTTTATAGCGTTTTGCTCTTTTCTACGCCCACATGAAATGTCGACTGTATATTTCAGTCACCAGTCCGTCCGTCCGCCCACAATTGCTCGTAAACACTCTAGGGGTTCAATTCTTGATGGATTTTGACGAAAGCTTGCACGAGTGTCCATAGTCACCCAAGGATAGAGCCAGTTGAAAATCAATTAAGTATTAGTTATTGCAATTGTTCTTGAAATGCTCGTAAACACTCTACAATGTGCAAATTCTTGTCGGATGTTGATGACATTTGGTGTGAGAGTGCGCTTTAACTCAAGTGGTAACCCTAATAAAAATCAGCGAAATGGAATACATATTTAGTAGGAGTTATTACTCTTGTTCTTGAAAATTTTTGGCTCGTGAACACTCTAGAGGGCACAATTCGTGTCCAATCTTGACGAAACTCGCTGAAAATGTTTGATATCACCCAAGGATGAAATATCGAAATATATTAAATATGAATTATTTGTTTTTACAACGCGTTCGATTTTTAGCTCGTAAATATTATACAAAGCACAATTATCCTCGGATTTGGACGAAAATGGCTGTAATAGTTAATCATCATCCATAGATGAACCCCATTGAAAAATCAAAATGTCGAAATATATTTAATATGATTTGTTGGGCAAGGATTAATCATTAAAAATCAGTAAAAAAAAATACTGAAAATATCTTAATGAGTTATTGCCTTGTTGATTTTAATGAAAGTTAGTAATATTGTACATTTATCACCACAGCAAAGACGTGTATGTTGCGGGTGTGTACAAAACGAAGACCCAAAGACCTCAGACCTAAAAAAGGAAGACCCCACGAGGTAAAAAAAGTTAAAAAGGAAACGGGAAAAAACCCTTAAAAAGGAAGACCCCACGAGGTAAAAAACGAAGACCCTGTGAAAAAATCCGACAAGGCATAGGAATATTTCATTGAAATTTTACTCGAAGGTTAAGCAAGTCAATACGCCAATTTCCCCAGAAAATGAACAAAATCCATCACCCCCTTCCTTCCCTACAGGGTGAAACATAAATACGGACGTAAAATAAAAGGTATAAAAGGAAGACCCCACGAGGTAAAAAAACGAAGACCGTAAAAAATACAAGATAGGAATATTCTTTGAAATTTTACTCGAGGTCTAGCTTTAATAGTCCGTATTTCCCCGAATGAGAAAATCCTCCCCCTCCCTTCCTACAGGGTAACTAAATAGGCTAAAATAAAGGTATAAAAATCCGAAGCCAAGGAATATTCCATTGAAATTTTACTCGAAGGTTAAGCATGTCAATACGCCAATTTCCCCAGAAAATGAGAAAAACCCATCACCCCTCCCTTCCCTACAGGGTGAAATATAAATACGGACGTAAATAAAAGGTATCAAAGGAAGACCCCACGAGGTAAAAAACGAAGACCCTTTTTTCCTTTTTTAGGTCTTCTTTGTTTACCTCGTGGGGTCTTCCTTTTTTAGGTCTTCGTTTTTTCCTCGTGGGGTCTTCCTTTTTAAGGTCTTAGGTCTTTGGGTCTTCGTTTTGTACACACCCTGTATGCTGCCGGTTAAGGAAAGTACAAGACTCTTCAATCTAGCGTTCTTCACGGGAGACAAGAATACGTGAAATAAATAAATAAATAATTTGGAGAATATATTGTTTAATTATTTTATCTATAAGCCGATTAGATCAGTTAAAGTGTACCATGAAAACAACGAGTAATACTATTTTTCTTAAGACAAATAATTTTTCTGTAAATTCAACGTTATTTGCTCTATAAATTAGCAAATTAACATAACAATTAAAAACAGGTGAACCAATACACAACTAATATAAAACATAAATAAATGCACTAAAACAAAATGCATCAAAATTACACTAAATAAAAAACAGATGAAAATACACATAATAAAAGCACTGTTATTAAATATACTCAATAAAAATTGCACTTTAAAAAATACACTTTTAAAAAATACAATTATAAAAAAAATACTAAATAGCAAATTCGTTATAAAAAATACTCTGAACATCTGGGTGCAGATGTCGTTTGAAAATCGTTTGTGCGGTACTGACGATGCTGGGCCGCGACCTTGATATGTCATAGTACAAATAGCAAAATCTTGAAAGCCAATCAAACAATCCTTTATGCCAACTGTGTTTTTTTTTTTTCGTCAATTATCTGTTGTTTTACGTTATCTTATTTCATAATCATAACTCAATATTCACAGCATTTTTATTCTATTTTTAAATGCAATGGTTAGATGATATGAAGTTAAATTCATTTGTAAGAAGATGGGAGAGGGAGCAAAGCTATTATTCCCGCATCTTACCACGAAGATTTTACTGAATATCAATATTCATTTATTTAATTGGTTACATCTGTGAGATCCAGGTTTTGTTGTAAATGTATTTTCAATATATATCCTTAAAAGAATAAAATAATTTCTTAAATAAATTGCATAGTAGAATAGGTCATATCATATATATAAAAAAATTAGAAGAATATTAAAAAAATAGATTTTAGGAGTTGTATCACTATATCACTTCATACCAAATACATTTCAAATAAATTGTCCTGTTGATTTTTCATCGTTAAATAGTTCTAACAATATAAGAATGGAAAAACAAGTCTATCACATATGATAATAAATAACAATATATAAGTTTAAATTTACAAAATTATATAAATATACCACTCTTAACATCAATTCAACATCAGTAGTTCTCTCCCTTTTCAAACTTAATGTTAAAAATTACTATTAAACATTGCATTTGGAAGAAACTATAATTAATTTGTGTGAGTGTGACACCATGGAATGCTACAAACGCTTCATTTGATAGAAATTACCATTAAAATGTGTGAAGCACCAAAAATCTGATAGCACTTACCATTATACTTTATGAAGCACCCTTAGTGTTACATTTTAAAAAGCTAGCAATACTACTACACTTTATGCACTAATGAATGATACTTTGTATATAATATTAAGATATTAACTTGAAATAATTCTCTTTAAGACCAGTCTTCATCGTCAGAATCGAGTTCTATATATCTAGGCAATGGTGGTGCTATCTTGGTAAAATCTATTGTACTATATTGAACTTCCGGTATTGGTTTGCTGCCATGAATCCGAAAACAATTTGGAGTTGGTAACAATAAATCAGAATATATAAGATTTTCCGGTTCCTGGATTAAAAACATATTAGATCATAGAAAAGTAAGTTACTTCATAGTCGAATCAGTAATTTATTATGCTTCATAAATAATATAAAACAAAAAAGACATGACACTAAAACCAACTTATTAAACCCAATATAACCAATTATATCAACTGTCCTTATCTTGCAATGAGTTATTCCAAATGTACTTAATTTACTATTTAAATATTTTCTGTTTCTTGTATAGATCATGTAAACATTTTGTTCTCAGATTTATGAGAACTTTATACCAAAATCTAACGAAACTTGTCCTATAAATTTTAATAAAAATAATTCCAACCGTTAATATTTGAACTCAAGAAATATCTCAAGAATTCGCGTAAATATTTTCAGTTTCTTATGGTTTTTGTTTGGTGTATGAAAAATACAAGAAGGGTTGAAAGAAAATAAAAGTTATTGTAGAGAAATAAGGCTGCTTCTTATTCTGAAGTTTTCAACTAATAAAAATGGCCAATATATAGCCGAAAACAAGAACTAAGTGAAACTATTTGATTAACAATTTGAACATTCCCTTTTTAATACACCTTTTAAAACAAAACAGTTTGATCAAGTAGATATATGGATATATTCAAATAGTTACCATGTTTAATAATGAAAAGTTTACATTCTGTCCCTTTCTGAGTTGTCTCCATAAATCAGCATAAAGCAGGTAACGAGAAACGAACTCAGTTGCGGTCATTTTGTGCTACCGTATATGAACCGTTAGCAAATTGACAGTGCCTTTTACAGAAAATTGTTACAATGTATAGACTACTTACCAAGTAATGTATATCATTTCTAGAATTACCTCTGCCTCTAGATGATCTTGGTAATATTTTATCCTGATGTGAAATTGTTCCATAAATACCTGTATCTGTAATTTATTAAAAAGAACAACATTTAGTTGTTTTCTAATTTGAGAGCTAACTGACCATTAGGTCTGCACTCCCAAATTGTATTCTGCAACAATCTCCTATCAGCAACACTCTCGTTGTTATGTTACAAATCGGCCATGTTATCTTGAATCATAGCACTTTTCAGGTCAAAAATTTAACATCTGGTATTGTCACAATTCATCACAATATACCCGTCTTCAATAGCCCATAAGGTGCAGAAAAGTAGGACGTAAAACTCCATTCATTTCATTTCATCACAATATACCGGGCGAAATGAAAGGTATATCATTCAAACATTACAACCACTGTTAACTTGTATTAAGAAGGTTCAAAATCAAACAAAGTTAGTCTATCTGTTAGCTGTAATTTATTTGTAATGAACTCACTCCGATATTTCTTGTACATGATAACCATAATAACAGAAACCACAATGATAACTATTAAAACAACAACAACAGTAACAATAACAGCTATAACAGCAACTTTTACTTTATTTAGCATCGCAAACATCAACAATCTGTTTTCAGTTCCTGTTTAATAAACACAAGCTATATAATGTCATAAATAGTAGGCTTATAGAAACTATAAAAGTTAGAACTATATTGTGTTCAAGGGTAGAATAAATAGTAATAGAAACTATAAAAGTCAGACCTATAAATGTTCAAGGGTAGCATAAATAGTAATGGGAAATATACAAGTCAGACCTATATTGTATTCAAGGGTAGAATAAATAGTAATAGAAACTATGAAAGTCAGACCTATATTGTATTCAAGGGTAGAATTAATAGTTGTTGAAACTATACAAGTCAGATCTATATTGTACTTAAGGGTAGAATAAATAGTAATAGAAACTATAAAAGTCAGACCTATATTGTATTCAAGGGTAAAATTAATAGTTGTTGAAACTATACAAGTCAGATCTATATTGTACTTAAGGGTAGAATAAATAGTAATAGAAACTATACAAGTCAGATCTATATTGTACTTAAGGGTAGAATAAATAGTAATAGAAACTATACAAGTCAGACCTATATTGTATTCAAGGGTAGAATAAATAGTAATAGGAACTATACAAGTCAGACCTATATGGTATTCAAGGGTAGAATAAATAGTAATAAAGACAGTCTTACCTCAAAATTAAATAATTAAATTTTAATAAAGTATTCTATTAACAATAGACATAGTTTTGAAATTTCGATTATTTATTTATCTATATGATAATAAAAATATAAATACCTTCATTTAGTTGTGTGGTCTGTAGTCTTTCATAACAATGGAGAAATGTAAAGTTTACACCATTAAGGTCTACTGTCACGTTAATTTGAGATAAAATTGTATCCATTCTAGTCCTATTTTCATACCATACTATATATAAAGATGGTAGACAATCTCCTATACTGGTTGAAACACTGTCACATTCAAGTTGTATGATTGAAGTATTGTTATCTTCTGGTTTAAAAACAGGATCTGGTGGAGACAGTGCTATAATTGTTGGATTGCCAGAAACACATGAGTTTAAAATATTGAAATGATGACAAAGGTGTAGGCAGAGATATATCACTAAACTGTAATATAATAAGTACTTTGGAAGGTTTCTCTAGGGAGGCAGAACAAGCTCATCCTTAAGGAACACCTGACCTGATGCAACAGAATTTGGAAAACCAATATGCATCAAATCTCAATAGCCTACCATTTCCCATTTTAATGATTTATTTCAGAACCAATTATAAGAAGCAGACATAACACCATAGAACTATGTCATATGGGACCGGGTACTGTTGACCATCTCATGTATGTGAGATATTGTACATTAAATATTGTTCCTATAGAGACATAGTGACATATATCGCATATATTTCAGCATCTCCTTTTTGTAGTTTTGTTTTATTGACCACGAGGGTGTCATTAATCACAAATATTTCTGTCAGATTACCAGCTAAATAAGTTGGTTTACCATTCTTATAAATGACTTGCTTTATGATAGAATCTGTCATATTATTTAACTTAATAGTTAAATTCAGGAACTTCGTCGGTTCCAGTTCTCTGAGATAAGAAACTGGAAAATTTGTTATCAGTTCTTCTTCAAGTCGACCTACAATTACTTCTGTTTTGTTGCACACATTACTTTCAACTAGAAAAAATAAAATCGAATAGTTTACATACAGAGTCATATAGTTAAGATTTAAGTCACAACACAAGACTAAAAACAAATGTCTTGAAGATTCATAATCTTTTGGGCAGGAAGTTATGTTGTCAACAAAGACAATTAATTTAAAAGTTTTTTATTCCAAAACGTATCCCTTAACCCAATTTTGAACATATTCAATGTATTTGTACAGTAAAGTAAAGCATTCTCTTCAAGTATGGAACGATTCATGGATCCTTTTCTATATCGGAAAATATCTTGACCCTTTACATCATTCGAATGATTTAGTAAAGCGTTGTAATTTTATGTAAAAATAAGGTTCGGATTTATTTTTTATACGCCCACATTATAATATGGTCCTATATTGTTGTCACCCATGGACAAGTTCTATATTAAGGATTTTTCAATGAACATTTTTTAAAAATTCAAAATTGACTTGTGAACGCGATAGAGACTACATTTTTCTCAGATATGATTGAAATTTGGTGTGATCATTTATATTGATGAGTTCTTCGACATGTTTGATATGGTTGATTTTTCGATAAACGGTTTTTGAGTTATTGCCCATGACTAAGTCAAAACCCATCAAATTTAGCTTATGAATGTGATAGAGTCTACAGTTTTCGTCTTATTTGAATGAAATTTGGTGTAAATAAATCTTGAACAAAGCTCAGATATATTTGTAGCCTCAACCTGTGTTTAAAGAGAAATATACTTTAAACGTATCTTGCGATAGTTTCGGATGTAGTTAATATACTTTGAGATGCAAGGATCTTTATAAAGATGATTTCCATCATTCATAGTCAATTTTACAATTGCTGATTTTGACTCATTTTGTTATTTCTAAACCAACAAATAATTTTGAAAGAATTAACTTTTGAACGAAGAATTGCTCCTTCAACTTCCTTTTTCGTTTAAGATAAGCTCTTATTATGATCAAGATAAGATACGTCACTGGCAGAATATTTGGCAGTTCTGTTGGAATAATCAAACTTTAGTCATAATTTCGTCCAACCTGTCATGAATATTTTCCTCTTCAGAGTTAACAAAACAGAAATCAAAGGCTTAAAAAACCTAAAATACAAGGACAGTAACTCATCATATTATCCAAAATTTGCCATTCAGTCATAGCGCAAGTCATGGGTGTAAGGCTCCCTGAACCAATTTTAATGGCAACAAAGGCATTGTGGGTCAGTTGAATGCACTGTGAAAGTCATTAAATAGTAAATAAGCTCACAACAGCATAATTGCGATTCAGACAGTTTCTTAGACATGGTCTAGTTTCTACCCACAGCAGAAACTCAGGAAATAGTTATTCAAATTGCAAAACAGAAACTTTATAATTTACACTTGGTAAAGGTACTAACTTTTATATCAGTGTTATCTCTGTACAATATCTGTCCTGTGTATTAGATTGTTTGTCAAAGAAAAAGATCTTGACTGGAACATCTGCATTTGAAAGCATTTGAAAGCAAATTTTAAATTTTTGAACTGGTGAATAGAGGCAGATGTTTCAGACTCGATTCATTTGTGTAAAATATTATTGTTGAGAAATTATCTCGCTGTATCAAATTCTTTTATTTATTAAAATGTGGTTAAAGAATGTTTATTTTAGTCAGACTGATCGTCCCCAAGATGGGCTGTAAAAATGCTAAAGTCGACAGACAATGACCGATATTCGGGTTTAATTCCAGTCTTAGACTTTAAAATAATTCAATATTACCTGATTTTAGACAGCATATTAGCATTAAAAGTAGCCACAACATTTTATCTCTCATTCATTGAAAATGGAAATTAACAAATAAAATGACAGACAGGTGAAAGCTTTTCATGCCGACTCACCCAGGAAATCATACAAAAAAGAAAACGCGACGCTTCCTTGTCATTAGGCCCTATCCTGTGAAATAATATGTCTATGAAAGTGAAAGTGAAAATGATGTGGATCTTCTATCCCTAGTAATGCACTGTCTACCAACAGGTAATAATATATTATATACAATAATTACTCACTTAGTCATTCTTGATATCGATAGACTACACTAGAAAGTAATAGTATGATGTAGGCTGCATTGAAACAAGACTTACCGGGCAGGCGCAATGACATTTTCTATAGGAATATGATGAACCTGTCCAAAAATTATGCAAATAAACCTAAAAGTATGGCAATGACAGCGTTTTTACTGATGCACCCCTACCTCTATTTAGCCCTCTATTAGATATCATTGATGGCGCGTCTTACACTAAATCAATTATAACTTTCTTATTTCTCTAAATTTATGAAATTTGTAAAGACTATTAAGTATGCTAACATCATTCCAGCCTACAAACCCCAAAAAGGAAGAAAAAATGGCAACATTTGTTACCTAGTTGGCCTTCAATGTCTTCACACTCAGTCTGACTGTTCCTGCTGAAATCTTCATAATTATCATAAATTTGAGTTTGAAATTGATCCAGAGATAATCCATGCTGTTTTTACTGTCTAAAAAGCATTCTACAGTCTTCTGGTTCCAATAAAAAGGCATTCCATACATTGAAGTGGACTTTCAGGGCAGCTTTAGAAACTGTATTCTTGAGGTCTGAAAAATACATAAGAAAAACCAAATTTAAATGGTTGAAATAAGGAATATCTGCATTAGGAATTTTATTAGGACTTCATAGCCTCTTCAAAATGGCTTGTTTTACTAGATATTTAAAGTAGTAGCAAAAAACTCAATACAATGTACTATGACATTCCAAATGGAATGTAATTTTATGTTGTTTATTTCTACATAAAAGTATTATCGTTATAACATTCTCTTTCAAGACTGTTTGTGGTTCAATAAGCCAACCCTTAGCTTTTTAGATGTAAAGACGCTGTTTTTCTTGAAACATCAGGACTCAGTCCACTAATTCATTTGCCATCTGCTTCCTTGTTAACTCACGAATTTCAAACTGCTATAGGCTACCTATTTTCAGAAATCTCGTTGAAAACTTACCAATATGTCACATGAGAGCCTGGACAATACTTAGTTTCTGTACAAAAAATCAATTAGCATGGCCATGAAAATTTTGAACTAGGCAAAATGAAAGTAGACCACTATCGGATATCAACATCCACTTGACTGTCACTGCATACAAAACCACTATTTTTAGAAATAACCTTCCGCCAATTAATTTCTCATTATCTCACAAATTCTGAAAGAAAATGCCATTTCAAACATCAAATTTCAAATCTAGACCAAAAATGGGCATGCAAAAAAAAAAAAGGAAGGGAGAAAGAGGATTTCTAAAAGTAGAACGGACTAAATTCGTATTAGCACAAAACGTTTTACTGGACTGAGTCCATCACACAATTTTTATGTTTTCCAAATGGAATGTAATTTTATGTTGTTTATCAGGGGCGCAGATCGCTTTTTCAATGTTGGGGGGTGGGGGCAGTGGCGTACCCAGGATTTACTCGGCATGAGAACGTTTCAGTTGAGCTTGTGACACCGTATCTTTATAGCTCTCCGAAATATTATTGAAAGAAAAGCACCGCCTTGCATGTTACTGGACGACGCTTCTAAAGAGTGGGTGCAGAAAACGAACAAATTGTTCCCCTGTCGCCGATAAACGTATTGTCGTTATAATATTCTCTTTCAAGTCTCTTTGGGGTTCATTAAGCAAACGAACTATCTAACACGGCCGACCCGGGGAACAAACAAGAACCCTCCTGTAGATGTTTGCTAAATGCGTCTCACCCTTTGACCTTTGGGTACACCCACTTCGAGACGTTATCTTAGAGAACAGACATAAAGTCCAATGGTAACTACCGTAACAAGTCATAAACACAAAAAAGGGAATTGACAGAGCCACCGCTAGCTTCAAAGTCAGCACATGTTATTAACAGTGTACTACGTCATCACTTTTACGCAAATGAAACGTAACTAAACACAAACGTAACCATTGTTTTATATGACATAATATAAAAATAGATATTTAGGAACTTAACATCCCGGCCTCCTAATTGTGAGGCATAGCAAACACAATTACTAACCAATTAATAAACAAGCAATAGGTTATACCTGCGCACTACTATCGGAATTATACGGTATATATACTCTTAACAGAAAAATATCTTTAAACCTTCGCTATTTTGCAAAAAACACAGAGAAACATTCAACAGAG
>CM060202.1:25150999-25168731 GCA_030562195.1 Nipponacmea schrenckii | reverse complement strand
TGGATGATGATTAACTATTACAGCCATTTTCGTCCAAAATTTTCAAGAACAAGAGTAATAACTCCTACTAAATATGTATTCCATTTCGCTGATTTTTATTAGGTAGAGGGGGGGGGGGACTACTTGAGTTAACACTTGAGTTAAAGCGCATTCTCACACCAGATGTCATCAACATCCGACAAGAATGTGCACATTGTAGAGTGTTTACGAGCATTTCAAGTTTTTATTGAGTATATTTAATAACAGTGCTTTTATTATGTGTAATTTGATCTGTTTTTTATTTAGTGTAATTTTGATGCATTTTGTATTAGTGCATTTATTTATGTTTTATATTAGTTGTGTATTGGTTCACCTGTTTTTAATTGTTATGTTAATTTGCTAATTTATAGAGCAAATAACGTTGAATTTACAGAAAAATTATTTGTTTTAAGAAAAATAGTATTACTCGTTGTTTTCATGGTACACTTTAACTGATCTAATCGGCTTATAGATATAATAATTAAACAATATATTCTCCAAATTATTTATTTATTTATTTCACGTATCGTTGTCTACCGTGAAGAACGCTAGATTCAAGAGTCTTGTACTTTCCTTGACCGGCAGCATACACGTCTTTGCTGGGGTGATAAATGTACAATATTACTAACTTTCATTAAGATCGAATAAGGCAATAACTCATTAAATATTTTTCAGTGTTTTTTTACTGATTTTTAATGATTCATCCTTGGGTGATTATAAACAATTTCAGCAAGTTTAGTCAAAATCAGTAAAGAATTGTGCCTTGTTTACTAGCAACAAATCGAACGCGTTTTTAAAGAACAACGGCAACAAATCATGTTAAATATATTTCGAGATTTTTGTTTTTTCAATAGGGTTCATCTTTAACTATTTCAGCCATTTTCGTCCAAATCAGACAATAATTGTGCTTTGTAGAATATTTACAAGCTAAAAATCGAACTTGTAAAAACAAATAATTCATATTTAATATATTTCGATATTTGTTCATTTTCATCCTTGGTCGATATCAAACATTTTCAGCCAGTCTCGTAAATTTGGACACGAATTGTGCCTTCTAGAGTGTTTACAAGCCAAAAATTGAACGCGTTTTCAAGAACAAGAGTAATAACTCCTAATAACTAATACTTAATTGATTTTCAACTGGCTTTTTCCCTGGGTGACTATGGACACTCATGCAACGTTTCGTCAAGAATTGAACCTCCTAGAGTGTTTACGAGACATTGTTGGCGGACGGACGGACTGGTGACTGCAATATACAGTCGACATTTCATGTGGGCGTAGAAAAACGCTATAAAACCAAAATAATTTAATAACAAATGATAAGAAGAGTAACACATTATGAAACTATTTCAATTAAATATCGATTTATAAAAAGAGCAAAGCGTAATAAAACTATATCAAAAAATATCAAGAGCAAAACGCTACAAAACTATAACAATTCTCTATCGATTTATAAAAGGGTAAAATTCAATAAAAGTGAATATCATCGTAGCATTTATGTAAAATATAATAGAAAGAAATTTTGTAGTTCTAAAAAGTAGAAATACAACGTCAGTCATATTTTAAAGAAAAAGATCATCAATTAACAAAATTCTTCGAAAACGAAAAAGTACTTTCAAATTCTTTGGATTGGAATATCTTTTGTAATCTGTGTTTTCACCTGTTTAAACTTGATTTTCATAATTTTACCGAACACATATATACTGTTAAATTGAGACTGATACAAGGCGATGTTACATAAGAATTCCTGACAGACTATCTATTTGATTAACGTCTTTATCGAAAACTCATGGTTGAAATTCAAATTGCCTCAAATCATTGATGACAAGTAAAGTCCCTCAAAGACAAAACATGGATTTACTCAAATCATATTAACTCATTACTTTATATAATGGTAAAGTATAGTTTCATTTTTTAACATTTAAATATTACTTGCGAAAAAGCTATTTACTGTGAAATTTAGTAAGATAAAAGCTAAATTTTCTTAATATACCAACTATAGGTATAAGATTCTATACTAGATAACGACCACTAATAAGGCAGATACTAGAAATCTTACAAATCTTATCATTGATCTACACAACTCCTTTATCCTGTCTGAAAAATAAAATAAACATTAGTTTAGCTATAGCTATTAATTATTTTCGTATAAGAAAATATGCCTTCTTCAGAAATTTTGATTCAGTCCACATTTACTTACCATGATTATTATGCATCTAATAAACATAACAACAACAGAAGCTACTAAACTTAAATCTATCCGAGCAATGTCAGTTCTACTATTCACATCTACCAATATTATCTCGTCCTTTGTTTCTGAAAAGATATATGAATATGAATATTCGGTTTCTATTCAAAAAAAAAAACACGAGCAGTTTTTTAGTTTTGTTTCCGAAGGGTACAATTAATGGAAATAGGAACTATACCTGACAGTCCTATATTGTATTCAAGGGTAGAATAAATAGTAATAGAAACTATACAAGTCAGACCTATATTGTATTCAAGGGTAGAATAAATAGTAATAGTAACTATACAAGTCAGACCTATATTGTATTCAAGGGTAGAATAAATAGTAATAGTAACTATACAAGTCAGACCTATATTGTATTCAAGGGTAGAATAAATAGTAATAGAAACTATACAAGTCAGACCTATATTGTATTCAAGGGTAGAATAAATAGTAATAGAAACTATACAAGTCAGACCTATATTGTATTCAAGGGTAGAGTAAATAGTAATAGTAACTATACAAGTCAGACCTATATTGTATTCAAGGGTAGAATAAATAGTAATAGAAATTATACAAGTCAGACCTATATTGTATTCAAGGGTAGAATAAATAGTAATAGAAAATATACAAGTCAGACCTATATTGTATTCAAGGGTAGAATAAATAGTAATAGAAACTATACAAGTCAGACCTATATTGTATTCAAGGGTAGAATGAATAGTAATAGTAACTATACAAGTCAGACCTATATTGTATTCAAGGGTAGAATAAATAGTAATAGGAACTATATAAGTCAGACCTATTTTGTATTCAAGGGTAGAATAAATAGAAATAGAAACTATACAAGTCAGACCTATATTGTATTCAAGGGTAGAATAAATAGAAATAGAAATTATACAAGTCATTGTAATAACCATATTTCTAACTTTGCATTTCGTTTTGGAGAGCCAATGACGGCAGAGACTGTGAAGAAGTAGTTGAAAATTTCAGTATCGAAGCGAACCGAGACGAAAAATGCCTGGGCCATCGGTATTTTCAGGCGGTGGCAACAGGAGAGAAAGCAACGTTCTATCAATGAAAATCTCTGTTTGCCTCCCAATTGTTTGTCACGGGACTTGCAGGACATGGAAAAGTCAGACTTGAACACCGCCCTGACGTACTTTTTGTTTGAAGCCAGGAAACAGAATGGTGGAGTTTACCCCTCCACGACGCTATATGGAATATATGCAGCCTTCGCATCTATTGTGAGAGAACACTCTGCATTCTGCAATCTTTTTGAAGACGACGAATTTAGTGAGGCAAGAAAGGTACTCGATGCAGTAATGAAAGAAAGGTCTGTCCAAGGATTCGGCGCGTCAACGCGAGCAAGTCGACAGAAATTATTTCAGAGGAAGAAGAACAGCAACTTTGGGAGAAAGGAATACTTGGTGACTCCACCCCTCGGACACTCCTAGATACAATTTTGTACCTTACTGGTGAGTATAATTTTATTCTTTAAGGGAAAAGGGACATCTTTACACACCGTATTCAGAATTTTGCTATCTTTCCTTGAGAAAGGGACACTTACAACACAAATTCATAGTTTAGCATGTTGCTGTTAAATATAGATGTTGGTGATTATATTCTTGTTTTTCAACTTGACTTTGTAGTATATTAAATTTACGAACTGCTAGATCATGTCAGTAATATGTAATGGGGTTAAAGGTATCCATTAAACCGCAAGAAACAAGACATAAGAATTTGGATCCAAATTCATACTGATTATGTAATATAAATGTTTAACTTTAACTTTGTTTTGGGTCTCAATTTTGCCCTGCGCGGAGGCGATGAGCATCGCAAATTGAGGATGATTAAACAACCACAGATAACTGGTCCCTTCATAGACAATAAAGGTCGTCGCTATCTCCGCTATGTAGAAGACGTCTCCAAAACGAACAATGGTGGAATAAAACAACGCAAGACCAAACTCAAGCGTGTGCGAGCTTATGAGAACAAAGAAAGACCGGATCGCTGTTTTATCCGTCTGTATGAGAAGTACAAGTCACTATGGTGAGTTATATCTTAAATATCAAGAAGAAAATCTTATCATAAATGAGCTAAATTAGCAAATAAGTAAGGTTTGAAACGCTACAATTTCATTAAATATGTTCAGAGTAACTATCTTGCTTGCACCGAATAGGCTATATCATATCAGTCTTTCAAATTTGAAATGGCTCGGTTGGCTGAGAAATCGCAAGACTAGACTAATTCAGTACTGAGACAATGGCACTATTAAGAAACTTGCAAGTTAAACTTGTCTTTTGATATTACTGTTTTTCTATTTTAGCCCGAAAACTCTATAAGAAGGAAGGGATGCATTCTACGTGACACCGCTGAGGAATCACACTGACTTTCAATGGTATCGCGACATGCCGGTTGGCGATATCGTAAAAAAGATGTGTGACAGAGCTGGCATTGATGGAAAAAAGACCAACCACTCACTTCGTGCAACCGCTGCGACCCGACTTTATCAAGCGAAAGTAGATGAACAAACAATTTGTGATCACACTGGGCACCGCAGTGAAGCCGTACGTGTTTATAAACGGGCCAGTGACGACCAGAAAGTGGCTGTTTCTGAGATCCTTGCAAAGGCCACAAGAACGGAGTCTCCATCTACTGTTGCTTCAAATATTGTGACTGAACTCAACACGGCTTCTAAACCTGGAATATCTCTTACGTTTAATTTTCATTAAAATAAAGATTGTCCTAGCTTGTCTTTTCTTAAGTGAATCCAGGTGTTACAAGTACTCTTGTAATACCTCCTAATAGCTGCTTTTGGAGGTGTTACAAGCGTTGTAATACCTCCTTTGGGGTGTTACCACAAAAGACCTCATAATAAATACTCCATATGAAGTCACAATTGCCAGGAGGTTTATAAATAGTAATAGAAACTATATAAGTCGGATCAATATAGTGTTCAAGGGTAGAATAAAAAGTAATAGAAACTATACAAGTCAGATCTATATTGTATTCAAGGGTAGAATAAACAGTAATAGAAACTATACAAGTCAGACCTATATTGTGTTCAAGGGTAGAATAAATAGTAATATAAACTATACAAGTCAGACCTATATTATGTTCAAGGGTAGAATAAAAAGTAATAGAAACTATACAAGTCAGATCTATATTGTATTGACGGGTAGAGTAAATAGTAATAGAAACTATACAAGTCAGATCTATATTGTATTCAAGGCTAGAATAAATAGTAATATAAACTATACAAGTCAGATCAATATTGTGTTCAAGGGTAGAATAAATAGTAATAGTAACCATACAAGTCAGACCTATTTTGTATTCAAGAGTAGAATAAAAAGTAATTAAGTCCTAGGTTAGAATTAATAGCTTTGGCAATACATGGTAAATAATGCTTACCTTAGAAATAAAGCTTGACTTAGTAAATGGACAATTAATCGCAAATTTGGAATAACAGCCTTACTATTATATTGAATTTAATAGAAAGCAAATAAAGGTTTAATGTCTGCATGTGTGAACTAATTCATCTTTTTTAAAAGAAGGGCTATGTGTATCGTTTCACTGCACAAAATCTGATATTTCAAAACACATACCTCTTACACTTAGTGTAAAACCCTTCTTGATTTCTCCATGAATGTTGTTGACCAGACAGACGTAATCACCTCTCTGAGTTTTGTTGATGTTTTTAATTTCCAAATCTTTTGCATGCGAATTCTTAAATAGGGATTTATAACCACTTGTTTTTAGGCTTTGAAAATCTTTTTCCCATGTAAAATTACACTTTGGGTTACACTTAGCTGAACATCTTACTTTTAAATACTCATATTTATTTACAGTTACCTCCCTTTGATCTGGGTATAGTTTTACAATCGGGGGATCTGAAAAGTAAGTTTACAATTTTACTAATACTAAAACGATTTAGTGACGATTTGTAACAAGACATGCCAAAATAAACAGACAATATAACTTTTTTACAAGAAATACATCGATATTTAAAACAAAGAGCATTGGGAAAACATCAAACCAACTCAACCACCATCAAATGGGGATGTCATCTGCAGATCAGCGTCATCAATTCAAAATCTGATCCAGGAATAAACACAACTTACATTCAGGTTTTACAATATAGGTTTCATTCTCAAAAACATTATTACAGTCTCCCATATCTAAAACAGATAAAAGACATATTTCAACCAAACTTAAAAAAAAATAAAATATGAGAAACATCAACAATATTATTAAGTAGGAAATGACCACAGTCATATTGTAAGCAAGACAGGATACTGTATACTCTCACCATAATAAAAACTTGTTTCATTGGATCTCTTAGTGTTCATTACCTACTTTCCTATCATGATACATTATATTGGTTATTAAAGAAACGTCCCTTAATTAGAATATATTACCATCATAGTGGTTACTTGAATGCTGTAGTCTTTCATAACAAGGGGGATAATCTGTAGTAAGACACGTAAAGTTTCCGCCATTAAGGTCTACTTTCACGTTAATTTCAGATGAAGTTGGATCTTCGTCAGTCATTCTCATTCCATTTTCGTACCATACTATATATAAAGTCGGAAGACAATCTCCTACACTGGTTGAAACACTGTGACATTCAAGTTGTATGATTGAAATGTAGTTATCTTCTGGTTTCAAAACAGGATCTGGTGGAGACTGTCCCTTTACTGTTGGTTTGTCTAAAACAAAATAGTAGATCTGTAATGTAAAAAAACTGCTAACAGAGACAAGTTGAGAGTGTGGGATGTAGGGGACAGGGGCTGGGTGTTCGAACACTTAAGAGTGATCTTTTAGTATCAATTTATAAGCGTCCTTCAGTTTAGTGGTTATTCAAAATAAGAGTTATCCTAGACTGACAAACACAGAGTGTAATGAAAATGTGCGGATCTCCTCGCCTCCTCCTTGCTTGAAGAAACGATCACCATGCACAGAACTAAACAAGGTAGGGCTCAACAGAAAATAATCCAAAAAATAAAAAAAATAACTAAATGGACATGTGAACATCCATCAGTATCTGATCTGTATTTGATGTTGTACATCAATTAGGTCTAACAATTCTCTGTCTAGTTTTTCTCTGAATCTTCAAACTATTGACTCACCTGCGATAATCAAAGCTTTCAACCCCAAACGAATTGTTTCAAACTCTACAAAATATATTCCAGCATCTTCTTTTTGTAGTTTTGTTTTTTTGACCACAATGGCATCAGCATTCATAAATATTTCTGTATGTTTACCGGTCAAATAAGTTCTATTACCATTTTCATAAATTATATCTTCTTTCATTGAATCCATTGTCTTTTCAAACTTGATAGTAAAATTTTTTTTCTGACCAATAATCTGAACTTCAGGTTGAATGATCTCCATTTTAAAATGATCAGTAATATATTCATAATACTCGTCTTTGAGGTCAGAAAGTTGAAATTTGAACTCGAGTTCATTTCCAAGTCGACCTACAACTTTTTCTGTTTTCTTGCACTTTTCATTTTCATCTGAGAAAAAAATATCATTACAAACCAAAACTAGAATTGCTGACAATTATGAACGTATTCCGACCTTAGAATATTATGGAGCTCAAATTTGCAATTGCCATTATTTAGGCAATATATTAAATTTCATATGACCTAGTTTCTATTCAGGTCACACATTCCGTAGCTGTTAAAGATGGAGACAAATATGAAAATGATCAAGTTATGCAATTACGTCATTTGAGGCCAAACCGGAAGTTGACATTTTTTTAAAAATTTTGTTAAAATGGGAATCATATCGCCTTTTAACTTGTGAAGCTTTAAAATTCCACTATTTACATTAAGCGTGAAATCAGGGTTTAAATTTTTTTTTGCAATTTTTAATTGTAAACCGTGGGTAGAGGATTTAACCGAATTGCATAAAACCTATAATTGTTAGTTGACAAATACATTGAAAATTTCAAAAATGAAAATTTGATCAAAATCGAACTGACAATAAAGATGCAAGAGCAAAATCAATTTCCGGCTCTCACTTCCGGTCGTAGAAACCACTTCTGGTTTTGTTTTATTTGATTATAGTAATTATTCTAAGGTCAGCTATGAGTTCAGAATGTCTTTACCTATTACCAGTTCTTCTGCAGGCTCGTCCAAGAATCGAAAAAAAAAATCCGAACGATTACAATACCTTTTTTACTGAATCGTCGAAATACGTATTAAACGTTTACATGTTATTGTTGCTCTCTGTCATGAATCTGGTACATTGGGCGTGATATACGGATTAGTTATGGTTTTGCTTACAAAACACTTTCTTCAAAACCGATCATATGCTATTTATGGTGTTATCTTTATCAACTCTTTGTTCATGTATCCAAGTATAAGGATAAAAGTGCGATAGAAAACCATCTTGAATTGTGGGGGCCGTTTGTCCTTTGGTAAATATAATCTAAGTTACCATCAAATACCACACAATTTTTATTGCAAAAATTTTCTGAATGCAAAAATGTTTAAATAATGGAAAATACTCAACAAAAACCCATGATTTTCTATTTGAATTCCTTTTTTTTTGTATATTTACTCGAAACCGTTGTACGTCGCCAAAAGAAATGCTGTTTGGGATTGCCCCGAATATTCGAAAACAAAAACTAATCTTCAAAATATCTTTCTCCATCCTGAATCATGCTAAATAAAATGTCCCGTTTTCGTTTTCTAAGCTTCCTAATCAAACAATCAGCAGACTGAAAGAATCAGTCCAATCATTCCTTGGACCAATTCCGGCCCTTAACACCAAAGAAATGTCTAAATTCGTTACGGTGTATGGAATGAGTATAACCTAGATATCATCTGCTTTTTGTTCTTGTTAGATTTTGGAGAAGGATGTACAGGTAATTGTGCTCAATTCTATCAAAACGCCTTCTCCGGGTCGAACCCGACTAGGGTACCCTTTATCTGTTCTAGCTCCAAGTACTGTTAAATGAAGTGGATCGATTGTAAGTTATCCAGTATGGTTTTACCTTTTCCGGCCCCAGTTTGAATGGGCAGGGTGAGTCTACCTAGAACTCCGGATAGCCGATTAGCGAGGATTTTCGTAATGATTTTGTAGTCGACTGTAAAGAGTTATATTGGTCTGTTATTTTTTAAATGTTTGTGATTTCCATTGTTTTGTAAGAGATGGTGATGATGGCTGATTTTTTAGTTGTTGTAAAGTCTGGTGAAAGTATATATTGTTTATGAGGTTTTTTTGTTCCTCGACGATCTGTGACCAGAATTCCAGAAAGAACTCCTTGGGTAGACCATTAATTCCTGGAGATTTGTTATAGTGAAATAAGTTCAGAGCGGCGTAAACGTTGTTTCCGGTGACAGGAAGTGGGAGTTGTTGTTGTTCTGTAGTAAGTTTTCAGTATTTAAGAAGTTATTACTGTGGGTTTCAGTTATATTTTGTGTGGTATATAGACCTAAATAATATTTTTGAAATGTAGGTAAAATAGTGTCTCTAGCGTATAGTACTTTGCCGCCCTTGTCCTCTATTTCGTTGATTTCTTTGTTAGTTGAGTTTTTTTATTTCGAATAATTTGCAAAGTTATGTATTTGAGAAGTCACTTCCGGTGTATTCTGTTTTAGATTTTTAGATATGATGTTGGTGCCAAAATGAAATTCCTGTTCTAATGTAAGTATTTTATTTTTAGTTGTGTTAATTTCTGGATTGTCTTTATTGGTATTTATTGTTCTTGATCCTGCAATGTGTTATTAAGGTTTTCTAATAGTACCCGCAATGCAATGCGTAATGCAGAAGAGTAGGACGTAAAACTCCATTCATTTCATTTTTATAATTGTAGTTTCTTTCATATATACTGACCGAGTCTTTGATTGAAATTTCCCTATGGGATCGCACACCTCCTAATAAGGCTGGAGATTTGTTATAGTGAAATAAGTTCAGAGCGGCGTAAACGTTGTTTCCGGTGATAGGAAGTGGGAGTTGTTGTTGTTCTGTTGTAAGTTTTCAGTATTTAAGAAGTTATTACTGTGGGTTTCAGTTATATTTTGTGTGGTATATAGATCTAAATAATATTTTTGAAATGTAGGTAAAATAGTGTCTCTAGCGGATAGTACTTTGCCGTCCTTGTCCTCTATTTCGTTGATTTCTTTGTTAGTTGAGTTTTTTATTTCGAATAATTTGCAAAGTTCTGTATTTGAGAAGTCACTTCCGGTGTATTCTGTTTTAGATTTTTAGATATGATGTTGGTGCCAAAATGAAATTCCTGTTCTAATGTAAGTATTTTATTTTTAGTTGTGTTAATTTCTGGATTGTCTTTATTGGTATTTATTGTTCTTGATCCTGCAGTGTGTTATTAAGGTTTTCTAATAGTACCCGCAATGCAATGCGTAATGCAGAAGAGTAGGACGTAAAACTCCATTCATTTCATTTTTATAATAGTAGTTTCTTTCATATTTACTGACCGATCGCGCACCTCCTAATAAGGCTGTGCTAATTAAGTCAAAGAGCAGGAATTGTCTCGTGCAAAATATGGTATGATACTGACGTAGTTCTAAGCTTCGCATGACAACAACACGAGGGGAATATTATTGTTTATTGTACATAAACGATATGACATGAATATTATATGAATAACTAAACTGTGTATTACTTAACATTAGACACAATACATGTCAAATAAAATATAAATGTTTTATGCGTCACGTTGCGATAAAAAAAATGCGTTGTTACTTGTCACAATCGGGCATTCAACTTTTATAGAATAAGGCCAATACAAATTAGTATTTTATTCGGTCTAATTAATAGCATTGTGTTCACAAATTTTGTTTCTGCATAATATTTTATATATTAATTTATAGATATGAATTATAACATTTTATAATTCTGTTTGAATTTTCCACTTAGCCCGCATCATAATATAAATTTAGAAACCCGACTCCAATAAATATAAATAATTCGATCAACTGTCGAGAGACATGACGATTCATAATGATTATTATAAGAAATAATATATTACCTGTTGATAGACAGAATTTCATAAGAACTATAAGAAGGTTTAACACAATCCTCATCTTTCTGTGCTACTTTTATAAAAACAGATAACCTAAAACACATACAATTGAAGCAAAAACAACGACACAGTTATTTAACAACATATACAAATAGCTTGATTTGTTGATCGGTAGATAAGGAAGAATTTTTCCCTTATTATTATTCAATCAACTATAGCGACATGATTGTCTAATAACAACGCTATATACGTACAAAATACACCCGACCCGTTGGGTCTCTTTCAGATTTATAAATAAAGTATTTCACCTTTTCACGGATTTCAAAATTTAAACAAAGTTTGAGCAAATATACGAAATTAAGAGGTAAAGAAACAAATTGTCAATAATCAGATCACGCATATAGCACTCTGCGTCGATTTTGGAAAGCGTTCATCGTATATTTAGCAAGTTTTCTCGGATAGTTCGCCAACAGAAAGATCAATTTTTCGTCATCTGACATGTGTGCCATTGTTATGTAATATATCACTAAAGGTTTTCTCGCAAGGCATCGTATGACGAGCAATTTAGTACAAAATGGTACTCGTACTCAGTCGAGTTAGAGTCGCAAAATGGGCATACACGTTCATTTGGCTGTTCACCGACATATCTACCAGTCTCTTTTCTTAAAGGTAAAATTCCACATCTGAGTTTTGTTTAAATTGAGTTTTACATATTATTCAAGTCCGAAATTCGCCTTTAATTTCACATAAGTTCTTAAAGGGGTTATGCAAAGTTTGTTTTATGAGTGAAAACGTAAAAAAAAATTCGAATACAATGCAGTTTTTTTTTATTTCGATATCTCATCCCGTTCTCGAGTTATCGCTAAAAAAACCACCTGTAAAAGCATAGGAACGGCCCTTAGTTACGCCACAAAAAATCATCGACTGTTTTCGTCATTAATTGGAAAGTGACGTCATATCCAGAACTGAATGTTGATGACGCCATTTTCTCCTGCATAGAAGCAAACAAGGAGGTTAGATAACTAGAGACGGCATGACGCCATATTACTAAAGCCACATACGGGTTCTTGCCGCCATCTTGGTATGACCCTGTCTTGTTGGTCGCCAATGTAAACAAGTGCAATGCCTTGTTGTTCTGCATATGGTTGCAGCAACAAAAGCGACAAAAAGTGCAGTCAGTCACTTTCCATAAGTAAGTTGCTATCAGAAAAGATAACGATAGTCTCCATTCGAAGATCAAAATGATAAATAAGCCTAGCTAGACCTTACCATATCCAACGTCAAAATTCATTTACACCTAGACTAGATTAGGCCTAGATAATATTAAAATATTTCTTTATTTCGAGATTTTGCATTATACCCTAAACCTATTATTCAGAGTCAACATGTCGGTCTAAGACCTACCAGAGCAGGCCCGACGCCAGGGTTTTTACCGAGGGGGTCGAACAGAAGAAATTTTCCGACGCCGATATATTTTCCGAGTGTTCAAGCAAAACTATTAACTCCGGGTACCACAAATAGCTATTTAAAGCTTCCAAACGCCCTTGAAATTTTCTGACGGTTGCCTAAATTGTCTGACGGATCATCATATACATATACACATTTTTCTTTCTTGTTTTTGCTCAATCAGCTTTATTTTGTTATTATATTGTATATAATGTTGAAATATATAAGACAGATATATTGGAGTTTTTGCTTTTTTCAAACAATGGAAATAACATAGCCATAGTTAATACAAAGATTTGTTCAAAAGACGTATAGATATGTTAAGATTAGTTTCTATAATTCCATCCAAGTTTTATGCTAAGTAGTTGAAATCTATTTAATTTTAATATATTATTTATTATATAGCCTATTTAGGCCTATGTGCGTGCGTGTGTATGTGTGTATGCATTCTATAGCATATTCTGAGAGAGTGTGTATGCATGTATGTAGGCCTATTCATCATTTTATAACTTGATGATATAAATAAAAATACTTATATTACAGTTATTATGCCTATTTTCATTTAAAAGATAACCAAATACTAGTAGCCAAAATTGCGCATAATTCGGTTAAAAGGCCCTGCTTCAGTTAGAAACTGTTCTGTCTTGATATTAATGTCCACGGAGCAGTCCACTTTAAAATTATTAAAATCAGCTTATTTAATTCCCCTATTTATTTGAAAAACAATGCGTACAAAAATGCCAAATTGTGCGCTTATATAAGCCAGAAATAGATTGCGTTACGCTTTGTTGTTACCAAGGCAGGGTCATACCAATTAATTATACCAAGCTTCAAAATAGTAAAATATTCAAGTTAATTTAGCTTTCTTATTAAAGGTAATTATATTTTTGTTACTGGCGTCAGTTCTCTGTACAGCAAAATGACGTCCTGCCGTCTACAGTTAATATAACCTCCTTGGAAGCAAAGCTTAAATCACAGAATGCCAAGCTGCTGCGTGGCTATGTTTTGTAGCCATTCGGAAAGTCAGCTATACGAATGGCCAAACAACCAACCCCTATTTATTTGAAAAAAATGCGTACAAAAATGCCAAATTGTGCGCTTATATAAGCCAGAAATAGATTGCGTTACGCTTTGTTGTTACCAAAGCAGGGTCATACCAATTAATTATACCAAGCTTCAAAATAGTAAAATATTCAAGTTAATTTAGCTTTCTTATTAAAGGTAATTATATTTTTGTTACTGGCGTCAGTTCTCTGTACAGCAAAATGACGTCATGTCGTCTACAGTTAATATAACCTCCTTGGAAGCAAAGCTTAAATCACAGAATGCCAAGCTGCTGCGTGGCTATGTTTTCTAGCCATTCGGAAAGTCAGCTATACGAATGGCCTAACAACCATGAGAGAGCTCGTCTGTGGACAAAATTTGTACAAGTGAAGCGTGATAAATGGATTCCATCATCAAGAAGCGTTCTGTGCTCGGAGCAGTTTTCAGACGATTGTTGGTAACATGGCCTCCAAGTAATTACAGATACATAAACCTGAAGCGGCATCCCGTTGCTTATTTAGGATAATTCAAATTTAGTAACTGGCACCACATTGAAAAAAAATTCTGGAATATAATTCCTGATCTTATGTTATACCGCATGATCCTTTAGCAACGATATACACGTTTGTACATCTTTCCTTTCCTTTCGCAATACGATATGCTCGACATAAATGTTAAAAGCTCTTCTGAAATATCAATTTAAGATGGAAGGGTAAAAATTATTTGCAATTTCTAATGAATATTAAGGACAAACTTTAGTGTGCCTTTATGTCAAGTTTCATACCGATCGGTCATGGAAAAGAGGGTGCGAATACGAAAATGCATTAGTCTCGAAAAAATACTCAACTGTAAACTTTGAAACTGCATTTATGATGGAAGGAAGCGTTGTAATTATCTATTGTATATAGTGAGTATCAAGGACACATATAAGTTTCATTTCACCTAGATCGCTCATCGGGAAGATGGTACAGGTGCCTCCTTCGTTTCTGGGCTTAAGCTAATCCTCAAGAAAATTAAGTAACAAATGAACCAATCTTATATTTAGTTAAATTTCAGTTTTTATACGCCTACATATAATGTGGACGTATATTGCGGTTGACCCTGTCCGTCCGGACGTCCGTCCGTCCACAATTGCTTGTGGCCACAATAGAGACCACAGTTTTCATCGGATTACAATGAAACTTGGTATGTGTCTCTGCCATCATAAAATCTCGGTTCCTTTGGAAAACCAGCTTTCTGACTTTTACGGTTTGTGAGTTATGCCCTCTTTTTTAGCGAAAATTCGTCAAATTCAGCTTGTGGGCGCGATTCAGGCCACAATTTTTGTCCAATCTTTTCGAAACTTGGTATGTGTCTCTATCATCATATAATCTCGGTTCCTTTCGAAAAACAGCTTTCTGATTTTTACGGTTGGTGAGTTATGCCCTCTTATTTAGCGAAACTTCGTCAAATTCAGCTTGTAGGTGCGATACAGGCCACAATTTTTTTCTGATCTTTTCGAAACTTGGTAGATGTCTTTGTCATCATAAAATCTCGATTCCTTTCGAAAATCAGCTTTCTGACTTTTACGGTTGGTGAGTTAAGCCCCTTTTCTTAGTGAGAATTCGTCAAATTCAGCTTGTGGGTCTGATACAGGCTACAATATTTATCCAAACATTTTTATATGCCCACATATAATGTGGACGTATATTGCGGTTGACCCTGTCTGTCCGGACGTCCGTCCGTCCGTCCACAATTGCTTGTGGCCACAATAGAGACCACAGTTTTCATCGGATTTCAATGAAACTTGGTATGCTTGTTCATATTGATGAAATTTCGACCATTGGTTCCTGGCTTTCTGACTTATTTGCTGTTGGTGTTTTGCTCACCAATAAAAATTTGCTGCTGGTGGGCGTATAGCCTTTCGGGCGTCCGCTCGTTATCAGATAGTATTATGTATTTTTACTGTTCTAATGACGAAAAATGACACAAACTGATATAAAATACCAGTTATTTTTCCCTGTTATCGTCTTTTGTAAATTTTAGTAACCTTGTAGCATTAATAAACATTAACACAAAAAGATCAGTTTATAAGTATTTAGGTTCAGGTGTAAAAAGCCAATTATTCTAACCTGAAATAAATTGAATTTTTTGTGTTAAGTGAATGATGATTATTGTTGTAAAATATGTGTGTTTTAATTCAATCCAATAAACTTTTGTCTCTTAAACAATTGATTGAAAAGTAATTGGGAGACATACCAAGTGCTTCGTTTTTATCCGAAAATGCCATATTTTAATTCAGTTGCTTGATTAAAATTTTATTCCTTTATTGTGATGTTAGATGCTACCATTCTGGTGCTAAGTATGGATGCTGGAAAGTATTTTGGCTTATTTGAAAATTTTTGATAGACTCTTAACGATGTAGCCTACTTGTAAATTAAAAAGACGAGTTTATGAAAAAGTATTTAATCAATGATTACTCTAAAGCAGGCATGTCCATATTCTTCATCCCAAATCCTCTAAATGACCCAGAAAAAGCTTTTGACAGAATCGAAATCAATTACATCATTATTTTGTTAGAATATATATAAATTTTCCACAATATTTCATCAGATGGGAAAGCAAACTCTATAAAGATATCATTAGTAAGATTGAGGTTTCGGGTGCTTTTACCAATGATATCGCCATAGCCAGAGGTGTCCGCCAGAGTTGTCCTCTCAGCATGGCACTACTCTCCATTGCAATTAATCCGCTGGCAGTTTATATTCAGAACAATGATGGTATTAAAGGTATTAAGATCCCTAATTTCAGTCGAGAAATCAACATTTTTCAACACGCGGATGATTTATCTTCTATTAACACTTCGAAACAGTCATTTAGCTTGATATTACAGGAATTTGAAAGATTTAGCAAGGTATAAGGGCATAAATCCTAGGATTTCAACCTGGGGGATGCGTCCCACCCGTGGGACGTTTGACGATTTTGAGTGGACCGCGAGCACGTCCCAAGACCCTTAGAACCCCTTAGAATCTTTTTGTATGATTTTCCCAGAACATTTTTCTTTTTGTATAATTTTCCAAAAATCAAAATTACCTGTCAGGGGCTGTCAGGGGAATAAAGATACCGACTGCATGATGCTGGCACGAGATTCACTTTCCTGGAAAATTACCCGGAAGTGGACGTGCATGATCACCCCATGTTGTTTAGTTATTTCATTGTCTTGAATTGGTCGTTGATACTTCCTAGCCCCTATATTCCTCTGACGCAAGTCGGTTCGAATGGCACCCAAGAAGCGATAAAAAGCAAGCCCAGCCCTCTCACTAGAGAACACGAGAGTTGAAAGTTGTAAACTTTGTTAAAATAAAAATATAATAACATTTTTATTTCATTAATCTTTGTCGACGAGACAACTTAAGGTTGTCGACTAATCGACTAATCGTATATCTCTGCTGTAAGTGAATTTGAAAATAGATAGGGACGTGTGTCCAAACCAAATCAAAATAAGGGACGCCACCCAAAAAAGGTTGAAAACCCAGGGTCTAAATTAAATGTAGAGAAAACAGTGTAGGAACAATTCGAGGAACTTTATACCCGTTCGAAATCAACATTCGATACGTGATGTCATTAAATTATTAGGTATTTGGTTTGGTAAGGGTCAGACAGGGAACAATTGGGATATAATAACGGCCAAGACTTTAAGTCTGCCTTCAAGATGAAGCTTAGCTTCACGGAAAAACTAATTGTTATTAATACCTAATAATATTATCAGTCTGTCGGTGTATGTCTGTAGAATTGTGCCACCATCCAAATCCGCACTGAAACAAATAAATTCAGCAATTTTAAATTTCTATGGAATACCAACTTCGAACTAATCATACCTGACACTCAACATTTAAATCCTGAACAAGGTGGGCTTGGGATTCCTAAAGTAGATCTCAAAATTCTATCAATGCAATTACAACAGATATCCGAAGTCATAATTGGCAATCAAAATCCCTGGGTGTCACTGTTTAAATA
>CM060202.1:25113488-25150499 GCA_030562195.1 Nipponacmea schrenckii | reverse complement strand
CTATCTATATCCTGTAAATTTCAGAAATTTTAGCTTGAAATCTTATTTGCATATTATGCAATTAGCCACTTTCGGTTTAGCGAAAATTTCATGTTAGATATTCATTTTTGATTCCAGCCCATATAAAAACCATTGGTGAAAACAGAAATAGTCTATCTTTTTCCGTTTGGGCTAGCGAGATTCCCAAAAAAAAAAAAAAAAAAAAAAAAAAAAAAAAAAAAAGAAAAATAAAATAATCCGAACGAAAACAAAGCGTGACAAATTTTATTTGCCACGCAAAAATTGTTCTTCAATATACCCAACCATACCTAATAGCATTATGACCCAATAAACGCTGAAAATTTAAGTCACGCCCCCTTAACTGTTCTTACATTGTCAGCGGTGCTCTTTATTGACAGATATCGGTGACTTGAAGAAGCAACAACGGTTTCGGGTATTTTTTCCAATAAAAAAATAGACAATTTTGAAGTATTTTATTCAGAAAAGATAGACCAATGTAAATATAAGGAATGAATGTGGATCTTGTTAGCGTTATTGGGAAATATTTACATTAGCTATTGTTTTTCTCCATTGGACTAATGTTAATACGTGTGGCGTTTATGAGACAATAACTGCCATTGCCTCATCACTAAAACATTGAGCGTAGTAATACACGGTAACCAATGTAAATAAACATGGCCGTCGCGCTATTAACGTCGATCATCTTCACGCTTGAACGTAAAATTCCAATTTTAATGTTGAATTCTAATATATAATAAAGTTTCCATTTGCCTAGTCCAAAGCCAATCTAATACTCTCATACAAAAATAATTGGCAAAATGCGATAGAACTCAATCGAATTAGGCCTGAGTGTACTGGCCATAGCCGTGGACCCATTTGATTTAGTTACTCGCTTCAGTTTAAGAGCCTAAAAGTTAGTGCAGGTTTGTGGATTGTTTAATATTAAGTTTCAAAATACTATACTTTACTGAAAATTAACTGAATTGCCTGTAAACTGTTGTCACCTATCAACATATGGAGCGGGCCTTCTCCTAGATTGGTCTTTATCGTTTCTTTCATTTTCTCAACTTTCCTACTTTTACATGCGGTCAGGTCTAGCCGAATCACCTCTCCGTTGTTCAATTGTATCCGCGTTCATTAAATTTCATGATTTTGTTGCTTTTCATCGTTAAAGTTGGAATTCATACCAAAATGTTTTATATTTATTGATAAATAAATTGATTTATCAAGATTAAACATAAAATTGAGATAAACATTGTTTTTTCTTACATTTTGAGAGCTTTCCCCCGCGAACTATATTCTGACGAAAAGAAAATGGCTATTCCATCAACAAGATCAACTCCAGCGGCAAAGGCGGGTAATATGAAATATTCACGCAAAGAGTAGAATTTGTCGTGGTGACAGGTGTTGAAAACGTAAATATAAGCAATAAACGGTCACCCTATGGCGGTTATGGTCGTATATCAGGACAAAGTTTGGATGGAAAATTAATCATAAATGAACTAACGCGCATTCATTCAATTTTCCACCCATCCTGATATACGACCATAACCGCCATAGGGTGACCGTTTATTGCTTAAATAAACACTGGTTTATCACGTGACAAGACGTACATGACCCGCTTCGCCGGGTCATTTATCTTGTCACGTGATAAACCAGCGTTTATTTCCCCATAACGCTAACAAGATCCACATTCATTCCTTAAATATTTATCTACACAAAGTAGACTTGCTTTTCCTTTGTATGTATGTTCTTGTATTATAATAAAAGTGTACACTGTGATGAGGCACAAGCTTGGATAAATCAGTAATAACATTTTGGATAATAATGTCATGTAAATAGTATTAGGCTTTTAACCACTGCACCCCCTGACTCGTAAATTATCCGAAACAACCTCTTCAGGAAGGCAATAACGAGCAAACAATGTTCGTATTTCTATAGATTTAGATGAAGTAGTAGTCTGCATTTGAAATATTTCTAACCGCTTAGAATGACTGTCTATCACGATTAAATACTCGGCGAAATCCAAATGAATCCGCTGCCATGGCCGTTTTGGCCGTATCCATGGTTTTAAGGGAGAGGGTGGTGGAGAGTTACGTAACGATAAGCAAGATTGACAGTTCCACACCTTGTTTTCAATATCCTGATCTAGGGACGGCCACCACAAGTACCTACGTGCTAACGACTTCATCTCACTCATTCCTGGATGTTATTCATGAAGGTCGTCCAAAAGTTGTTGTCTATATTTGTTTGGTATAATAACTCGCACACCCCATAGTAGACATCCTTGCTCTGTAGTCAATTCATCTTTTCGACGTGAGTATAGTACAAGATCTGGATGTGTATTTGAGTTAGGCCAGCCATTTAAAGTGAAATCATAGACACGAGATAAGGTAGAGTCTTTTCTGGTAGCATCTGCTAGTTTATTACTATCGACTGGTAATTCCTCCAGATTTGAAAAATTATGAATCTCTCTTTCTTCTGTGTCTTGATGGCTTGGGCACATTGACAGGGCATCCGCATTAGCATGATCCTCTGATCTACGATAGACAATGTCGTAAGAATATGGTGATAAGATTAATGCCCACTTCTGAAGTCGTGCTGCTGCTAATGTGTGAGTCCTAAAATTGTTGTCAAGGCTTTGTGATCAGTTTCCAAAGTGAACCTTCTAACATACAAATATTTGTAAAACTTCTTGATGCCAAATATGATGGAAAGGGCTTCACGTTCCAATTGTGAATAGTTCTTTTCACTGGGACTCAATGTACGTGATGCAAAAGCTATCGGTCTCTCTTGTCCATTGCTATCGATGTGTGAAATTACTGCCCCGAGACCATAGGATGAAGCGTCACATGCAAATTTTAATGGTTTATTATACAGAATTAAAAATTTACTATGTAACAGTTTCTGCTTACACAAATTAAAAGCACGATCGGAGTCTTGAGTCCATTTTCATTTGAAATCTTTTTATAAAAGTTCATGCAGTGGATGTAAGGTTGATGATAGATTCGGAAGGAACTTTCCATAATAGTTTAGCAAACCTAGAAACGACTTTAGTTCTGATACATTCTTTGGGGTTCAGGCATTTTCTATTGCCGCCACTTTATCCGGTGATGGATGTATACCATCACAATCTATTGTATGTCCCAAATATTTCACAGATGGTTGTTGCATCTAGGTTTTACACCACGTTCACTAAGACGTTTCAAAACAATGTCTAATTTCTTCAAATGTTCCGCTTTACTGCTAGCTGATCCAAACGTCACATTACTCCATCTACAACTTGTAGAATCTGCTCAAGGATACATTGAAAGATGGAAGGAGCACTAGCTACACCAAATGGCAGGCGATTAAAGCAATAAAGTCATTGGTGTATATTAATAGTCATCACTTTTCTGGAGGAATCATCAAGCTCCAGCTTTTGATATGTGTTTGATAAATCCAATTTAGAAAAATAACGTCCGCCCGCTAGTGTTGCAAATATTTCTTCCGCTGCTGGTATTGGGAACTGCTGAACTTCAATACAGCGGTTGACCGTGACCTTATAGTCTCCACACAAGCGTATTGTTTTAGGGTCAGGTTTTGGCACTGTAACTATTGGTGTTGCCCATGCTGAGTATGGTACTTTTGTGATGATACCATTCTGTTCTAAGTAATTAACTCTTTGGAAACTAAGTCTTTCACAGCATAAGGCACTGGCCTTAAAGTAAAATGGCACTGTGTCCTTTTTCAAACGAATATTGGCTTTAAACCATTGATTATTCCAAACCCCTCTTAAAACACTTCTGGGAATTTGCCAGGACAGTATTAAGTTCGCAGTTTTGATTAATGTCTATTCCCCAAATCCAGCTTGATATGTTGTAACCAATTCCGACCAACCACAATCGGATTATCCCCCTTGAGGACTACAACAGGTAAGTTCTTTGGTCACCGTAGTTCACTTGAGTTTCAAATTGACCTAATATTGGAACACTTTCTCTAAGGTAAGTTTTGAAGGAAAAGTCTTCAGATTGTAAAGGTAAGTGGCTAAACTCCCTTTCATATAAAAGTTCATCAAACAAGGTCAATTCCCATGTTGACTGGTTTGTTGTCTATGTTGAACGTCACCATGTATGCAGAGTTCTGAGTAGTCTTATACACAGTATAAAGTCCAAACTCACCTTGTTCCACTAACCGTGTATCATATTCAGACTGACTTCTCTTACGACAAACTTTCGCTATGTGTACTCGTTTATTACACAAATAACAATCCGCTGAACGAAACGGGCACTTAACCTGGTTATGGCTATTTCCACATCTGTAACACCTTTCTGCGTTCCGCTCTTTGCGCCGTTGGTTATTGGCTTGGTTAAATTTTCGTTGAACTGGCTTGCGTTTACCATAGTTGTACCAGTCATTAGATATCTTATTGACGGTCTTTGAATCAGAACCATTACCACACACTGCTATTCAGGTTACTGTTTTGGTGACATCTCAACTCTTGGCTATTTTTGTCTGTTTATTCCATCGCTGATGCAGTTTCAAAGGCTATGCGCATCGTCAATTCTGTGGAGGTAACAATCTTTTCTTGATCGCTTCATTTCTTAACCCACAAACAAGTCTATCTCTAATGGCTTGCTCCAAAAATTGACCAAAATCGCAGGTTGCTGCAAGTTTTTTCAAATTCATAAAATAAACTGCCACGCTTTCTCCCTCTTTTTGAAGTCTGTTATAGAATTGGAAACGTTTAAAGATAGCTTGCCAGGCAAGGTAACATACACCCACTGGCAGACTTGTTAATGTACATGAAACAGTTGGTACAACGCATTATTTTGTTAATTCATTCAAGAATGTAATTAACTAATAGCTGTATGTATTGACAACTTTGATCTTTGAATAGCATTCAATATGGGCAAGTTGAAGTTAGTTAAGAACATTATATTGGCTTCAGATAGAGGGACGGAATGATGTACGGACAGAGGGACAGGGGCAACGGTAGTATACATCACATCCATATTGCTTTTACTAAGTCAAGGACAATAACTCAAAAGCCGTTCATTCGATAATTTCCATACATGCATACCAAGTTTCATTAAGATTGGATAAAAACCTTAGCCTCTAATGTGGATACAACCCAAATTTGATCTGTTTTTACCAAGTCAAGGGCAATAACTCAAAAACCGTTCATGCGAAAATTTTCATTTTCGACCTTGACTGAGTTATCCTTAATATATACATGTATACCAAGTTTCATTAAGTTCGGTTAAAAACTGTAGCCTCTATTGTGGATACAACCCAAATTTGACGCGTTTTTTACTTAGTCAAGGGCAATAACTCAAAAACCGTTCATGCGATATTTTCCATTTTCGAACTTGACCGAGATATCATCAATATATACATGTATACCAAGTTTCATTAAGATCGGATAAAAATAGCGATGGCCCATCGTAATACGCCCACCATTGGCAGCCTTAGTTATTCGGGCGGTGGACAAGAGGTATCAGTAAATACAATATTTTAAATGTAAAAAGCTCAAATCATGCTTTGTCAAATTCTATCAAGACACCAGATCTCTATCAAGTCAATAAATATTTTTTGATTAGTCTTATTTTCAATAGGGTCTATCATCGAGTTATAACAAACACTCACACAAAGTTTCATCAAATTCCATCAAGAACCCGGCTTCCTATCGTGTTCACAAGGAATTTTAGGACAAGGGCAATAACTCATAGTAAATATTTGAGTGGCAAATTAGAAATTTGCCACTCTTTGTTTTCATTAGACTTTTTTTTTTTTTCGGGAAGCTCCCTAGCCCAACTCGAAAATGGTATAGACATTTGGTTTGAAAAATACGATAAGATACGTACTGGAATAGAAAAGGAATATATAAAACTAAAATTTTTACGCATCAGTAGTTAGTAATTGCATAATAATAATTGAATAATTGCATAACTTTGTTGCTAATTATCCGATCGCTTTTAAAATTACAGAATATAGAGAAGTCGCCGATAGAAATAAAACCGCATCACACAAAAATTTCTACCACTTCCGGTTCTTGCGTGAGAACTTCCGTTTTTTTACAACCGCGTTGGGTCACCCAGCTTCCGGTGTATGTAAGAAATCAGTACAAAAGCTATACATATATACTATCAGGCATAATTAGATCCCTTTTAGAATAAAAAATCCAAACCGGAAGTGATACTTTATGTGTCATCACAGAACGGTAACATTCAGCAAAATTTTTTATTTTTATCCGTTTTGTCCGATTTTTGGTGTTTTTCGAAACCTTGTTACTTTATCTTAAACTTGTTGGGAACAGAATTTTGATTTTCAAATTTAAATTTTTTTAATGCCCGATTGAATATTTTTGAAAATTCAAAAGGCCAAATACAATGACCTTGACCTTCAATGACCCTGAATTTTTCAAGTAGAATGTTCTTGACCTAAGCTATCCACACATTTGCCTGTTATGATCGACAATTTTTTTGGTACCCGTTTTAGTTTTTTGAAAATTCACAAGGCTATTTCTCCATAATGTTCAAGGTTTAAATATTCATATAAAGGATCTTCAAAACCACACAAAAATTTTAGGAGGAAATATTATTTGTTTAACAGAATCATGGCTAAATAATTCTATAACACCGGCAAAACTAAAGTTAAATGGTTTTCGTTTTCATCATAATCCTCGAAGAATAGCTATTCTACCAATAAAGATTTTGAATTTTTAAAACAAAAGGATCATGGCGGAGTAGGTCTATATCTTAAAGAAAACCTGAATTATACCATTTTGAAATTAGGAGTTCTTAATATAGAGCATATTGCCTTTAATATCCCAGAAAAAAATCTTAACGTTATCGTGATCTACAGGCCTCCTGTTTATAGATTAGATTTGTTTCTACCAATGTTACAAAAGTTACTGGTCGAAATAGAAGAATCTGGTTCAGATTATATTATCATGGGATATTTCAATCAAAACATATTGGAAGGACATTTGTCTATAGAGAATTGTTTTAAAACATTTGGCTTCCAACAACATGTCCAGCATTACACTACAGAAGGTGGTACACTTATAGATCATGTTTATATCAGTAGAAACATACCGACACACAATATAAAATCAAAATATCTCGTATACCTGTTTATTATAGCTACCACGAGACTATACAAATAACCATACGGCAAAAATAATGATTAATCTACCCTTAAAGGGGCACAATCTTGATTTTTAGGGGTCGTTTTGGGCCTTTGTTACATTTAAACAGTCCTCAGAAATACTCCAGCTCTAAGAAAATCGCAAAATACCTTGAAATATACCTCAAAAATTTCATTTTTTATTTTTTTCCGTGCTGTACGCGGCTGGTCTTCAGTCAGTCTGAAAATTGTGTGTCCTGTTGACAAAATCTACAATTGTTATTAGATGTACTTTCTTTTTGTTTTATCAGTGTGGGCCTGCGCAGTAGTCTATTTATAACTCTTTGATTTTCCAATATGGCGGGACGTTCATAATATCTTAAGACATTATGATTTTCAAACACGGATAAATATGTATACCCATGGATTTGAAGGCTCAAATTTCAAAGGTAAGCTCTGTAGACTATTTCTGATTAGCTAAATAAAAGATTTCATGTGTTTGAGGCTGTCGGATGATTGTCCGAAACAAATCAAGACTGTGCCCCTTTAAACTTACATAGAATCATACCGACACACAATATAAAATCAAAATATCTCGTATACCTGTTTATTATAGCTACCACGAGGCTATACAAATAACCATACGGCAAAAATAATGATTAATCTACCCTTAAACTTACATTTTCTTTTTATTTATAATCAAATTAAGCGTATTCTAATAG
Organism: Nipponacmea schrenckii; assembly: GCA_030562195.1. NCBI lineage: Eukaryota > Metazoa > Mollusca > Gastropoda > Lottiidae > Nipponacmea > Nipponacmea schrenckii. Next base: position 25,142,667 of record CM060202.1, on the reverse strand, counting down.
ATAATCTATGTTAATATATGTAAAAAAAATTACAGTACGATTTGCAATTCAGAAAAATAAGTACTAGTAATAACCACAGGATTTAACTTAACTATATACAATTACTACAAATCAATAATTGGATTCAGATTATTTTTTCAACAATATCCTTGCTCAAACCATTCGAATACATACTAACGGAAACAAAATCGGGAGAGGAGGGTGGGAAAGAAAATATTTGAATCGTGCCTCCAAATGAGTATTCAAATAACAAATAATGAAAAGTCAACTTTGAGCAAGAGCCGCGTTCAATCGGACCATTAAAAAAACCATTAACAAGAATAGTTAACAACAACAATACTTAAACTAAAATTGCTTACATCTATGAACACATTTCGACAACCTAAAAATATTTTGTAAACAGAAATTGCAATTGCTAAATATTAAATGGTTTATACAACAATGAACAAGTTGATATCTGATTATGTAGTTTTTATTTTAACCTAACAACATCTATCCATGTTTGATATAGTAGATACATTTCAACCTCTTGTTTTATTCACAAAAATAAATATTATTGACAATTCTGACCTTAAATATTCTTATGATGGAACCTTAAAAACTTTCTCATTAATATGCAATTAACTTTAAACTGTGATGTAACAATATAACATAATAAAACTTGGCGTATATTTTTTGAACCCATAGAGGTTGTTTGCCACTCTCGTAACTGTTCACAGTTCTAGTTTTCGATTGATTTCATTTTCGATAGACTTCATCCTTGGGTCATTACAAAGACTCATTCCAAGTTTCATTAAAATCCACCAAGAAATGTGGTCTCTATCGTGTTCATAACAATTGTGGACAGGCAGACGGACAGACAGACGGACAGACAGGCGGGCAGAAGGCTTCATCCTTGGATGATTACAAACACACACACCGAAATTGGTCAAAATCCATCCAGAAACCATCTCTCTATCATGTCCACAACACATTTTTGAACGCAAAATGAATGTGTTTTCAAGAACAAGGGCAATAACTCATCAATTTATTTTTCGATTTGTCTGATTTTCAATAGGCTTCATCCTTAAGTAATAACAAGCAATCACACCAAATTTCATCAAAATCCATCAAGAAACACACTCTTAATCATGTTCACAACAAATTTTCAAAAACAAGGGCAATAACTCATTGAATATTTTTTTGATTGGTCTGATTTTCAATAGGCTTCTTCCTTGGGTTATAACAAACACACTCACCAAATTTGGTCAAAATCCATCAAGAAATGTGCTCTCTATCGTGTTCACAACAATTGTGGACAGGCAGACAGACAGATAGACTACAATATACGCCCACATTTATGTGTGGGCGTATAAAAACTGTAGCCTCTATTGTGGATACAACTATGGTGGCCCATGGCTGCCACATGTAGTTTTCAAAATTTCCTTTCATTTTTTTTTTCAAAAAAAAAAGTAATTTTTAATTTAATCTTTAAAATTATTTTATTTCAAATTTTTTAATTTCAATTTTAATTTTCAAAAATATTTTGTTTCAATTTAAAGTAAAATAAAAATGAATTTAATTTCAATTTAGTTCTTAAAATAAAATAGAAATAAAATAAAAATTGTTTCATTTTAATTTAAAAAAAAAATGAAAAATAAAATCAAAGTGACTTTAATTTTAAATTAAAACAAAAACGAAATGAAAGTAAAGTAAAAGAAAATTAAAATGACTGCCCTACAGCTGCCACAGAAATTACTGTAGTCTGTAGTATGTGTTATCTCCCGCAATGAACTCTCTTGTGTTAAAAATAGACAGATAGACTACAATATACGCCCACATTTATGTGTGGGCGTATAAAAACTGTAGCCTCTATTGTGGATACAACTATGGTGGCCCATGGCTGCCACATGTAGTTTTCAAAATTTCCTTTCATTTTTTTTTTTTCAAAAAAAAAAGTAATTTTTAATTTAATCTTTAAAATTATTTTATTTCAAATTTTTTAATTTCAATTTTAATTTTCAAAAATATTTTGTTTCAATTTAAAGTAAAATAAAAATGATTTCAATTTAGTTCTTAAAATAAAATAGAAATAAAATAAAAATTGTTTCATTTTAATTTAAAAAAAAAATGAAAAATAAAATCAAAGTGACTTTAATTTTAAATTAAAACAAAAACGAAATGAAAGTAAAGTAAAAGAAAATTAAAATGACTGCCCTACAGCTGCCACAGAAATTACTGTAGTCTGTAGTATGTGTTATCTCCCGCAATGAACTCTCTTGTGTTAAAAAATTAGAAAAGCTATTAATATTTATTCCTGATTCTCCAGACCTGAAATTGGTTATGCTCTTTTCTTCTGGAAAACCAAGTCTATGTTTAGATCATTCTTTCCACTTTTACTAATTTTAATCTTATTTTTATGCGAAAATAAAGTGATTTAAAGTTATGGCAACAAGATATGACGTAGGTTGGAGGCATGATGATGAACTAAGAAAATGTTTAAATGAGTTTGTGAATCAAAATCTAAAAAGGTCAGAAATATTGCCGATCGTAGAGAAAAATTATAGCCAATACTCACGGAGTATTCAGAGTTTAGACAGGCGATTGAGGTATTTCAATATATATTATATCGATAAATGTGTAGATATCGAAAGAATTAAAACTACCGTTCAAAGTGAATTAGATGGCGGCAAGAGATATTTACCACTAGTGGCAAATAGCTAAATGCCGTTTAAATGGCTATACTCCACGCGTGGTAAAACTTAAAATTACATAAAATTAGTATTTTGGAATACACATTTTTTCGGGCATGCATTTTGATCATTATTACTATTAAACCCATATAAGTATTCCAGTAAAACTAAATATTAATAAACTATAAAATGAAAGTAGGATTTCAAAGGTCAGGGTCAGTTTAGACCTCAAGGACGCAATGTGATGTTTATATATCATATCGAATTGACTGGGCGTTATTAAATTTAGCATGCCATAATAATTTTTTTTCTCTGAATTAAATAATTCTAAGGCCCTTATTAAGAGGCATTGTGTATGCACCAAAGGGTGTTACAAGATCCGACTTATATACTCCGGATACAAAGAAGTGAACAATCGCAAACGATACTATATAGGCCTACTAGAATGTAAATCTTTAATGATTAACGAAAGCGGCCCATAACTTCAACAAAACCTCAGTGCTCTAAATTTATCAGAATGCTACGGGGTAGGGGTTTATGTAAAAAAAAGCCTGAGGAGGGAGCCTCTTGAGGTAATAATAGGTTAGTGTTTTGTGATTATATAGATAAATATCAATGCCTGTAGGTAATACCGTTATCCATAAACTCGTTCTTTTCAGGAATTTTCACAATATAGTAAGCATAAAATAGTAAAATAATAAGACAATAGGACTATTTTGTTTCATATCATGGGCCTACGTAAACCAATGGTTGGATGTAAGGCTATTTGTATTTTGTGGAACGAAACGGAACAAACCAACCAACGGAAAGGAACGGAACAGGGTATATTCTGTCCCGTTCCTGAAAGTACAGATATGCTCCTTATCTTTATTTTGGGGAACGGAACGGGAACAAGATAATCTAAATCGTTGGTAGACAATAATATTCTGGCCGAAACGTGTTACATTTGTTGTTTTCTTCTCGTCTAGTCGGGTTGTGCAGTCGGTTGCAAATCTCGGTGTGACAGACAAAAGTGGTGCTAGGCCCTAGGAGTAGACCCTAGTCACGGCATGTCTAATGCGAGTGTTTGATGTCAAGTGAGAGAAAAAGGGAATTTGAATTGCAGAAGTTTGTTACCAGATGAGTATACTGGTTAAATGAAAAGTAACGGAGATTATGATCTTGTTCCGTTCCACAAAAATCAGATTAAAGGTATAAATCTGTTCCATTCCCAGTCGCGTTCTGCAAAATAAAAATACAGTATCGTCAAAATCCGTCAAGAATTGTACCTTCTAGAGCAGGGGTTCCCAAACTCCGGCCTGTTGGCCAGATACGACCCGGCCCTATCGAAAAGATTCCATTCGGCCCACAGAAGTTTTGATTTTTTTCAAAGGGTTAAAACATGATTTTTTAGAAACAGTGTCTAAATAAAGAAACGGGGAAATGTAAGGCTAGGCAACCAAAATGCTTTTTTAATCTGGCCTACACGACAAATTAATTAGGAACCCCTGTTTTAGAGTGTTAACAGACAATTGTAGGAGAATCCACGGACGGATCAACGAACGAAGGTGACGCGTGTATACGACCAAACTTTCAAAATTAGTCCTTGTTCATATCTTTCTATTGAAAGAGGAGAACCTTCGCAGATGTTCCATGGGAGTCATATTATCTCGACCCTCGACAGTAGTTGGAAATCGCACAAAAAAGAATTGGCTAATAATACTCTATGATATTTAGGCACTTGCCACGTGGTCATTTAGGTTAAGGATAAAAATAACCATAAACCGTTTAGAAAATGGCTGACAAATTTCAGCGCTTGCTTTTTTTCTGAAGTCCTAGCGAAACAAACACAGGAATCTGCCTTAATATTTTACATTTTGAATACATTTATTACATCAACACAGTAGCTTCAAACATTGAAATCATCATAAAAGTCCGTTTTTAAAAAACACGTGGTATATAAAAACGTGCCACTTATTACAGTGAAGTCTATAGCGACCTTGCTAAAATTACCACGAGTGGCAAATAGACAGTCCCCTAGTTGGCCCTGGAAAATTACGTGGATACAGAGCAATGCATCTCAAAGTACGTCAATACCAAGGCATGAGGGTCCTTGCTCACCCGCTAGAACATTACATGATAGACCAGAAACTGCATACTGTTGTGTGCATGCTTCCTTTATGTTGGCGATGTTTACTTCATCGTAGGGAAAGGGAACATATTCCCGAGTACCCACTCTGGAATATTTTTGAGCCTTCCCAGATACTTCGGTGTTAAAAGCTGTACTATCATGACCTCCTCTTGCAATATACGATTATCTGATTGTTTTCCCCCCTTTGACACCATTTCGTTTTGTTTTCATATTTTCTTTATACTGATTCCACTTAGCAGACATGATTAGAAATTATAGAAACCGAAAGTAGAATTAAGCGTCCTTGACATAGGAATCTTTAAAGGGAGGTAACAAATACTTCAGACTACAAAGATTTCTGTGGCAGCTGTAGGACAGTTAAACTTTCATTTTAAAATCATTTAGTTTATTTTCATTTCAATTTCATTTTATTTATTTCAATTCTTTTTTTTTATTCCTTTTTAAATTTCCTTTAAATTAATATATTTTGAATTTATTTTAAGAACTTAATTGAAATTAAAATCATTTTTATTTTACTTTAAATTGAAACAAAATATTTTTGAAAATTAAAATTGAAATTAAAAAATTTCAAATAAAATAATTTTAAAAATTAAATTAAAGTTATTTTTTTTTTCGTGAAGAAAAAAAATGAAAGGAAATTTTGCAAACTACATGTGGCAGCCATGGGCCACCATATACAACCCAAACTTGACGCGTTTTTACTAAGTCAAGGGCAATTACTCAAAAACCGTTCATGTGATAGTTTCCATTTTCTAACTTGACCGAGATATCATCAATATATACATGTATACCAAGTTTCATTAAGATCGGATAAAAACTGTAGCCTCTATTATGGATACAACCCAAATTTGACGCGTTTTTACTAAGTCAAGGGCAATAACTCAAAAACCGTTCATGCGATATTTTCCATTTTCAAACTTGACCGAGATATCATCAATATTTACATGTATACCAAGTTTCATTAAGATCGAATAAAAACTGTAGCCTCTATTGTGGATACAACCCAAATTTGACGCGTTTTTACTAAGTCAAGGGCAATAACTCAAAAACCGTTTATGCGATATTTTCCATTTTCGAACTTGACCGAGATATCATCAATATATACATGTATACCAAGTTTCATTAAGATCGGATAAAAACTGTAGCCTCTATTCTGGATACAACCTAAACTTGACGCGTTTTTACTAAGTCAAGGGCAATTACTCAAAAACCATTCATGCGATAATTTCCATTTTCGAACTTGACCGAGATATCATCAATATATACATGTATACCAAGTTTCATTAAGATCAGATAAAAACTGTAGCCTCTATTGTGGATACAACAAATGTGGACGGACCGACGGACGGACGGACAGTGGCGACGACAATATACGTCCACATTTCCATGTGGGCGTATAAAAATGATCAATGGTGTGGGACTGAAATGATTTTTCAAAACCTGCACCAATTCATCATACTGTTTTGCGATTGGTAATTCTGGGTCTAGAAGATTCTTTAATAAACCGTAGGTTTTTGCTCCAATTAGCATAAGCAAATTTGGTAGTTTCTTATCGTCTTGTGTGTCGTTAACTATAAAATATTGGTTTAACCTTTCAATATAGCTGTTCCATGTTTGGTTTCGTCGAATTCACCTATTCCTAGGTGATTTTCAGCCATTCTCATGAAAGAATACTATAACAAAACTCGTCGCCAATTGTAGTATCTTGACTACTTATAGACGGACCGACATTACAGACCTCGACCAGACACTTCAAGCCTTTTTATTCAACTGATTACAATAAGCGTGCTACAATAATCGTGCATACAAAACGTAACTAGAAACAGTTTGTACCCATAACCAAATCAATGAACATCAATACAAAAACGTATCTAATAAGTATATTAAAATTACCTAGTAGAGAGCTACTGATGCTTCGAACGGACTCTGAGTGTATAAAAAAAAAAAAATAAAAAAAATAAACTATGAAAATTAGGTAAAATGCAGGTCAAATAAAATATAAATGTTTTTATGCACCACGTTTCGATAAACGTTGTTACTTGTTGGTCACAATCGGGCATGCAATTGTCACAAAATAGCCCAATATTTTATGAAGTTCTTAATTTGAACTATACTAGTGTTTCTATAGCAATAACTCGATACAAATGTTATCAGATGATACAAATTAGTTACATAACACATTTTATCCGGTCTAATTAATAGCATTTTGTTCTTCTTCTTTTCAAAAATCTTGTGAAATTACTTTCTTAAAATACTTTCCACCATTGTGGAATAAAATTTTAATTAAAAACAACCAGACTTTTCACCCACTTTTCACCTTTGTAGAAAATATGCTGATTATTAAACTCACGGAAAATAATGATCAATGGCCTTTTATTCAAAGCACGGAAACTAAAGAAGATTGAGTCGAATGTACACAGCTTATTTCATAAGTTTCCGTACAGCTGAATCTATTAAATTCCGCGATACGTTGTAGAGGGCAAGCGTAACTTTCACTGGAGTTCGTTTGATCTCATTGATGAAACGAAACGTCGGTGTAGGATTGGGAATGTTATAAACCACCGCTTGATCATTTTATCTATTGCTTTATACTGTTTTCTTTATCAATTAGTGAGAGAAATAAAATGCTGTGGATAATTGTAATACTGATATGCTGTCTAAAATCAGGTAATGTTTTAATTTCTTTTCAAGTCTAAGGCCCTGTTTATATGAAGCAGGCTGGCCCGTGTCGACGAGCTGGCCCGGACAGGCAGGCTGAAAAACACAACCGTTTATGTATACCCGGGCTGAAATTTCCAACGTTTACATGGCAGTGAGATGGCCCGTTTAATGACATTCATAACTATTGCGTCACGATAATATTTTAACAAAATGGCGGTTCACAAGAATGCTCGTAGAATTTGCAGAACCATTGACCTTCTCCTGGCTGTATTTGGAGTTTTATTTGCTCATTTTAATGTTATTTTAGGCGCATTTAATCATAGGCGTTCGGGAGGTTTTGAAACTGGGGGCGTGGGAGAGATTTGTGCCCAAAATTTGTGCATTTTGCTTCAATAGAATCTGGAGATTCGGGCAGGAATCGGTTCCCGGCAATATTAGTGGGTATTTTTTTTCTAAAAAAAACAAGAAGACTCGGGAACTTTCAGTGCCCGAATATGTCGAGAATTTTGCCCGAATATGATCGAGCCGAGCCCCTGCTCCCCCCTCCCGTACGCCTATGCATATAATGTCTTACGCCAACAACAAGAACAGATATTGTATTACGTTCTGCTCTAGTGTGAGAAATAGACAGTGTTCATCTCTTGGTTCCAACATAACTCTTTTTTTGACACATATTCATTATTTGTCCCAAGTTTTCTCTTCTTGTTGTTTTTACACGACGCCATTTTTTTTGTTGCTGTGTGTGCTGTACGCATGCGTCATAGGTAGTAAGCCCAGGCTGAATGATGAAAAATTCATCAAAAAGCCGGGGAGCCCGGTAGAGCGGGCCAGCCCGTTGTCCATATAAAGATGAATATTTTAAGTCAAAAGAAAAGTGTGAGGATGACGTCACGTCCGAGTATCCCGGCAAACGAGCCAGCCCGCCCAACCGGGCCAGCCCGCTCCATATAAACAGGGCCTAAGACTGGAATTAGCCCATTATGTCCGGCGACTTTGCCAATCTTAACAGACGATCAATAAATTATCATAATAACGAAATAAAAAAATGTTTAGGTCACAGATAAACTCAATACGAATAAACTAAGCTCTATAACCACATGCTTTTAAATACGTTACATTAGTATAACTTTCTTAACAATAAAAAATTACTGTAATGAAACTAGTCTGAAACACCAGCCTCATTTCCAGCCTTTGTTAGATATCCTGACAGTTATTGTATGGAGTAGAGTCAGAAAAACTAGGCCTTGGCTTTATGGAGATTTTCCGCACCTCCGAAGATGAGTTTTTTCTTTCGTACTATGATATCACCTCTAGCTTTGTTAGTAAAACTTTAAATGAACTACAATTTTTATCCATTATGACTATTATTTCCTCCATATCGCTATAATATAACAGACACATTCTGAAACTGATATTCATGTGACTGTAATATTTCAATGAAAGATCCTATAGCTCTATAACAAGAGAGAAACTTTTCATAAAACTAGTATGCAAACGACCTGGTTATGGCCTTGAAAGTTACAGACCCTAGCTAGATATTATAATAGAGTAACCCAGTCATTATGTAACTAATATTCAAATGACTGTATTATTTCCTTGAAATGATACACACTAACAATTTTAATATAATACAGACCCCCATGTTTTGTGTTGGTTAACTATTTACAGTAATTAATACGTTATTTATATATTCCCTGACCAAACACAGTTCAAAAAATAATAAAATTCCAAATTATCGTCCAATATAAAAACTTCCAGGATAGAGGTAATTTCGTGGTTTGACGAGTGAAACGGATTTATTTTCTTTTATATATTTTGGCTATTAATAGATTTACCAACGGTTATCAAGTACCCGAAGGCCGATGACAAATTGTTTTTGGATAACCATGTCTACAGTTTAAACCAATAGAATGCCTCTAAAATATCATAGAACCCCCATAGTTCACAACCATAGTTAAATATATTAGTGCTATGAGACAGTCAAATAAATGACACATCGAATCGGTTGCAGGATAACGTTACTGGTTTGAACAAATGAACAGTTTAAAGCCTTTAGTCTCTTTTCAGACATTCTTTTTTGTGCATTCTTAAATTTACCGTTACTTTCCAATAAAACGAATAATTTTTGTGTCGGTTCTAATTTTGCATAATTTGTATCAAAACATTTCTTTCAATAGATGAAAGCACAAAACTACTTTTCAGTTCGGTTCAGGGTAGAATTTTTAACACCGTTGGAATAAATAGTACCCTTTTCTTTTTGGAAGCCGAATTGAAAGTTTAGGATTTTATTATTTCCTTCCACCCAGGTATACAGTCAAGAATTAATTATGTTTGAAAATAATTTTGCAAAGACTGATGCCTCGAAAATTATCAGGATTATTGATATCCCCACTTTTTGGTATTGGCACTAGTATTCCATTTAACCTGGATTTTAGGTAATCATTTGTATCAAATATATGTATTATATATAATTTGATAAATAATAATTGATATGTCACTAATTTGTTACAATGTGGGAGTAGGGAGGTGTGCAATTGTTTGACAATTTATTGCCGTGATTGGGGCCGATTGAGATTATCGCTTAATTATGACTAATCCGTTCGTAATAACCATTAATTTTGGTACAGAGTGTCAATTTATGTTCGCTATTACCAAAAATTCGCTACTAGCATTTCGTTTTATCCATATATTTTTCAATGAAATTAGTGTAGTGAAAAACGGGACTTTTAAATTTGTTCGTTATTACCGTTTTTCGGTATAGGCATGTTCGTTATAAGTGATGACCACGGTGAGTATATTCCCCAATTCGCCACTAAAGTTTAACAGAAGGGAGCAAGAAAAACTTGCGTGTCGATAAATGTTTAGGTTCGGTTTTGGCATTTAATTAGAAGATAAACACTTTCTGTTTTAGATTTAGAGGGGGTTTATTCGATATTTAACCATGCTTGAATCATTAGATCCCGAGACCGCTTGCGGTCGAGGGTCTCTAATGGTATATTCAAGCATGGTTAAATATCGAATAAACCCCCTCTAAATCTAAAACAGAAAGTCGTTTATCGGAATTGTACCACAAATTGTGATGATTTTGTTCCCGGACTCTTTTTTTATGGATAATTTAGACATGGGCTATTCGGTTTTTATGACGTTAGGTGCAGTATGACGCACATAACAACAAACTGCACGTGCGCTATCGAATGAAAAAGAAGACATCCTTTATATCATTAACATTAACAAGATTTGTAACTAGTTCGCTGAAATTAATACGCCAAATTGCACAGACATGATGTCAAATTGCTATTAAACCCCATGTATTTCGACCAATCAGAACTCAGAATTTTTGTTATTTGTGGTACAATAATATTCGAGGGCAATAACTCAAATAAATATTTTTCGATTTGCCTGATTTTCAATTGAGCTCATCCTTTGGTTATTACAAACACTTCACACAAAGTTCCATCAAAATCCATGAAAACACCACATCTCAATTGTGTGCTAAAATTATCCAAGAACAAGGGCAATAACTTTGAACAAGTCACAATTTTCGATAGGGTTGGTACGTACGAACATGGTACGTCATGGTCCATCAGCAATAACAGAGCAAAATTTTTTGTGTTCGGGTTTGTCTTGTATATATAACCATCAGGGTATGATCAGATTGAGTAGTAGCCAATATCTACACAGAGTCACTTTCCGTCTTCCTTCTGAATCTTGTAAATAAAATATTCATCTTGCAAAGAGGTCGAATGAAGCCTGTTGCACACAAATGTTCTTGTCCCGATAATTCTGATGTATATGACCATACTTGACACAAACAATACAAAGACTGTCTTCCTATGAAAATTTATTCTTTCTGAAAGTATGAGATGTAAGAACTTTTACAAAATTTATTTTGATTTCGGGGAAGGAAGGGTTTGAATCTCCCCACAGGCCTAGGGTGGAACACATATTTTATAGAGAAATGGGGATCTGAGTCTATTGGAATGTTTTCTTCTCTTCTGATCTGAAATTAGAAAAAAATAATAATTCGCCCAAAGGGCAAGAAGTATAGTACCTGTTAAGTTCAGATTGATTTTAGTTTGCGATGAACAAGATTGTCATTTAAGTTCTGATTATAGACATGAGGATATTTCTGAGGAACTATCTTGCTTGCTTTATTACTGGTTGTATTGAATGGGACGAAAAAGGGTGTTATGCCCGCACTATTGTGAATATTAAGTCCTATGGGTCTTGCTGTATTCAATGTCTCAATCTAATGGGCCTCTTTAAATTGACGGAATTTGCTTGTTTCATCTCCGGGCAAGTCGATTTCCATGCGCTCAGTTGGTTAGGGTAAGATCGTCAAGTGTATGGTCGCCAAGATTGAAATGATTAGAAACAGGCTTGTCTGATCCGTGAGCATTAATTCGAGTGACTAATTTGTTCTTTGTTTCTCCGATATATTGTTTGGGACATTTTTTACACGAAATTAAGTATATTACATTCAAGTTAGGTGCTCTTGAATCGGGTATCTTTTATTCGTAGATTTACTTAAAAAATAATGAGTTTCTGATATAAAGGGAAATTTTTTGCATCTGGTTGAGCCTGGAGCTTGGAGGTTCTTCGGCAAAAATTCTATTTTAAGCTGCTATCTATGCTAAGGTGGAATTTTTTGTTTCGTAAAAATCGTTTAGAGTATCCACGCCTAATTAAACAGATATGAATGTCACAAGAAGAGTTAAGAAGATTATGTAAAAGGTCATAAAGTCAAAATGGGTTGAGTTGATTATAAGTTAATGTTAATTTCTTATCCTTTGCCCCCATATTAAATACAAAGGCGATGTTAGATGCCAGTTTCCATTACACCTTGCTTAAAGAGTTACTATTCACATAGAACAAGGTATTGGTCTTGATATAGATATATTTCAATATATTAACGTAAGAATATTAACGTAATTGTTATCTAAAGACCAACCCTTTATCCATTAGATTTATTTCTCCAATTGTTCGAGAGGTTATTTTTTGAATAAGAAAAATCTTGTTGACTATATTATAAAGGGGAATTTTTCAATCAAAGATTTGGTTACAGACAACTTGTTTGCATTACACTACTAGTAGATCATGTTTATATTAGTAAAAACATTTCGTCACATAATGTTCAAATTTAACACACCTGTATATTATAGCTACCATGAAACTTTAGAAACAACAATTCGATAACGAAACATGAATAACAGATTCATTCAACTCTAAACATTTCATAAACCGTTTAAGACTAAAAACGATTGAGTGAGCACTGGGCTTTAAAAAGCTAAAAGTTCCAAAAAGTTTTGAAGCTGGGGAGAAAGTATCATTGCCACGCTCGGTGCTGTTCAAAGGTTCTTAACTATAATGTTGAATTTATTGATGGATCTCAAAACATCACAAGATTTTACTGTAACAGCTAGACAGTTGGGGTTCGTAAGTGGCGAAATTTTCGGCGTTTCTTCATTGGTCATTTATCAAATTTATTGAATTTATTAACAGGCTCCAATTCCTAATTTAAATTCTGCAAATGTGGATAAACTGGCGAGGACAGGTGGGAAAATAAATAAATCTAGGGTAGGACAAGCTCGGATTATTCAAAATTTCGTGCAAAACTTTATTAATTGATTATATAACAAATAAATGTATCAGATATGATATATAGACTAACCGGAGGTGCGAACATAACATCATATATAAACCAAATATATTACCTTTTCCCCGGATTAATGGAACCTTTTGACAAAAACAATTCTTTTCAGTGAGACTATGGTCATTCATTCCTTGTACCAATTTGAGCCTAATGTGCAGACTCTTGTTCCATTCCACAAATCCCCAAATCAGTAGCTTCTTAATGACCACAAGAGGATATAATTGGTTGTTTGAGAGAAGTTACATTGCTACTTATGTTCCCCAATATTCTTGATTTTCCTCTCCAAGTATTTATTACCTGGTTAATTTGTCATGTACGGTTAAACACACGATTATTGACGGATTTTGACGAAACCTTTAAAAAATCGAGAAAATCGAAAGATTCATCAATGTTCATTTTTTTTTATCTCTATAAGCTACAATACATAGATTTTGATAAAACTTTCATAATATTTCATAATTTGTTTTCTAGTTGAAAGTGAACAGTGCAAACAACCAGAACTAATTATAGGTCGACTTGGAAATTTTCTTGTTTTTAGTTTCCAACTTTCTGACCTCAAAGACGAGTATAGGAAATATATGACTAAACTTGGTGGAAAGAGAATCAAACAAAATGAAATTCAGATTCAAGATCTGCAAATGGAATCGGATATTCGGTTTAAAAAGAAAAAGTATTCTATGACAGAAGAGATAATATTTAAAAATGGTAGTCCAACTCAATGGACTGGTAATTGGACAGAAATCTTCATGACTAATGATTCCTTCGTGGTAAAAAAAACAAAACTGCACAAAAAAGACGCTGGGATATATTGGATATCTTTCCTTGCACGTTCTTTTGGATATAAAACTCTGATAATATCAGGTGAGTCATTTGTTAAATAAGATTAGAATAAGACGAAATCTAGTCACTAGGTGGTCAACTGTTCCCGGTCCTAGATGATAGAGTTCTATCTATCTCAAATTCCCAATGTTATGTTTGTTTCCGTTCTTAAAATTGATTTTTATACGAAGTTCATTAAAAATCGTAAAATAAATTCCTTAAATAAGAGGTGTCAAAACTAAATCGCATCAGGTTAGGTGATCTTGAGAAGAACATGTTCCGCAATGCCAGCCAAATCTACTTCAGTCCTTATTGTATTACAGCTCAATGATATATTTCATTCAGGTAAACCAAAAATTATAGGACGGTCTCCAGCAAATCCTGTTTTAAAACCAGAAGATAAGTATACTTCAATCATACAACTTGAATGTGACAGTGTTTCAACCAGTATAGGAGATTGTCTGCCGACTTTATATATAGTATGGTATAAAAATGGAATGAGAATATCGGACGTAGATACGATTTCATCTCAAATTAACGTGACAGTAGATCACAATGGTGGAATCTTTACGTGTCTTACTACAGATTATCCCCCTTGTTATCAAAGACTTCAAACATTAAATCATGATGATGGTATATATAATTCTTTGTTCTCAGGGAGAACCTTAAAATGAGCAGTTTTGTTTATTTTAGGTCTAATGGATACGTGGTTTTTTTAGTCAATTTTTATCAGAACTTAAATGTAGGCCTGCAGTATAATTACAACTATAATGCGCATCCGTTCTATTCTCGAGTAAATCTAAATAGTTGCATAGATATTCTATTTTTACATATGTTTTTGTGTTATTCATAAAGATGTTTAATTTGTTTGGCGAAAGAATTTGCGAAAAAATTATCTGTGATAAGATTATAATTATCTATGATTTTTTTGGGATATTTCAGTTTGGAATATTGAAGAGTGTAAAAATGTATTTGAGAGTGAAACCTTTAAACTTCAACCTCAATGTAAGTATCAATTTCCTCGATCGACAAGAGTGTGTGGGCCTACAAATGACGCTGATCTGTGGCCTCGTAGAGTTGGTTGTATTTATATCAAGTTCAATAATACCGTACACAACTAATATTACTCGCCTTCTATGTCCGTGTATATTCTCTTGTTAGACAAATTATCATCACTGAAACTGCAGTAAAGGTGTCTTCTAACTTTTCAGTTGGACCAGTTGAAATGAAACTAGAGCCAGATCAAAGGGAGATAACTGTAGAGAAAAATGAGGATTTGAAAGTAAGATGTTCAGCTAAGTGTCACCCTAAGTGCGATGTAACATGGGGAAAAGATTATCAAGTCCTTGAGTCCAGTAATTTAGTTAACATTACAGAAAACATTTACGGAAAGGATTTGGAAATTAAAAACTTCAGCAGTACTCGTGGAGGTGGTTATGTCTGTCTGACCAACAACATTCATGGAGAAGTCAAGAAGGGTTTTACTCTAAGTGTTACAGGTACGTTTCTAGAAATTTCAGACTGTTTTACGGTTTTTGGGGTATTGGACTGAGCCCTTCCCAAAGAATAATACTAACAAAAATTATAAACTAGTGATTATATGCCAATAAAACTAGTGATCCTATACCAGTGGCCATGTTCCAGTGATCATGTAATAGTGATGATGACCTAGTGATCGTATACCAGTGGCCATGTTCCAGTGATCATGTAATAGTGATGATGCATTAGTGATCCTATACCAGTGGTCATGTTCCAGTGATCATGAAATAGTTATGATGTACTAATGATCCTATACCAGTGGCCATGTTCCAGTGATCATGTAATAGTGATGATGTACTAGTGATCCTATACTAGTGGCCATGTTCCAGTGATCATGTAATAGTGATGATGTACTTGTGATCCTATACTAGTGGCCATGTTCCAGTGATCATGTAATAGTGATGATGTACTAGTGATCCTATACTAGTGGCCATTTTCCAGTGATCATGTAATAGTAATGATGTACTAGTGATCCTATACCAGTGGCCATGTTCCAGTGATCATGTAATAGTGATGATGTACTAGTGATCCTATACAAATGGCCATGTTCCAGTGATCATGTAATAGTGATGATGCATTAGTGATCCTATACCAGTGGGCATGTTCCAGTGATCATGTAATAGTGATGATGACCTAGTGATCCTATACCAGTGGCCATGTACCAGTGATCATGTAATAGTGATGATGCATTAGTGATCCTATACCAGTGGCCATGTTCCAGTGATCATGTAATAGTTATGATGTACTAATGATCCTATACCAGTGGCCATGTTCCAGTGATCATGTAATAGTGATGATGTACTAGTGATCCTATACTAGTGGCCATGTTCCAGTGATCATGTAATAGTGATGATGTACTTGTGATCCTATACTAGTGGCCATGTTCCAGTGATCATGTAATAGTGATGATGTACTAGTGATCCTATACTAGTGGCCATTTTCCAGTGATCATGAAATAGTAATGATGTACTAGTGATCCTATACCAGTGGCCATGTTCCAGTGATCATGTAATAGTGATGATGTACTAGTGATCCTATACAAATGCCCATGTTCCAGTGATCATGTAATAGTGATGATGCATTAGTGATCCTATACCAGTGGCCATGTTCCAGTGATCATGTAATAGTTATGATGTACTAATGATCCTATACCAGTGGCCATGTACCAGTGATCATGTAATAGTGATGATGCATAAATGATCCTATACCAGTGGCCATGTTCCAGTGATCATGTAATAGTGATGATGCATAAATGATCCTATACCAGCGGCCATGTACTAGTGATCATGTAATAGTGATGATGTAATAGTGATCCTATACCAGTGGCCATGTTCCAGTGATCATGTAATAGTGATGATGTACAAGTGATCCTATACCAGTGGCCATGTTCCAGTGATCATGTAATAGTGATGATGTACTAGTGATCCTATAATAGTGGCCATGTTCCAGTGATCATGTAATAGTGATGATGTACTTGTGATCCTATACTAGTGGCCATGTTCCCAGTAATCATGTAATAGTGATGATGTACTAGTGATCCAATACCAATGGCCATGTTCCAGTGATCATGTAATAGTGATGATGTAATAGTGATCCTATACCATTGCCATGTTCCAGTGATCATGTAATAGTGATGATGCATTAGTGATCCTATACCAGTGGCCATGTTCCAGTGATCATGTAATAGTTATGATGTACTAATGATCCTATACCAGTGGCCATGTTCCAGTGATCATGTAATAGTGATGATGCATTAGTGATCCTATACCAGTGGCCATGTTCCAGTGATATGTAATAGTTATGATATACTAATGATCCTATACCAGTGGCATGTACCAGTGATGATGTAATAGTGATGATGTAATAGTGATCCTATACCAGTGGCCATGTTCCAGTGATCATGTAATAGTGATGATGTACTAGTGATCCTATACCAATGGCCATGTTCCAGTGATCATGTAATAGTGATGATGTACTAGTGATCCTATACCAGTGGCCATGTTCCAGTGATCATGTAATAGTGATGATGTACAAGTGATCATATACCAGTGGCCATGTTCCAGTGATCATGTAATAGTGATGATGTACTAGTGATCCTATAATAGCGAGCCAGTACTATTGACACTGTACCAGTGATTCAGTAATAGTGATCCTGTGCCGGTGACATTGTACTACTAATCCAATGCCAGTTATCATGTACTAGTTATGATGTACAAGTGATCCCTTACCACTGATCCTGTACAAGTGATTCGTGCTTTTTTACGAGTGATCTTAAACATATACTGACCATGTATTAGTGATCCTACACCAGTTATTAAGTAGTATTTGTTATCCTATAATAGCGATCCTATACTAGTAAACCAGGATCAGAATAGAGATCCCGCACTAGATCCTGTACCAATAATCCTATTTTAGTGATCCTATTTTAGTGATCCTGTACCAATGATCTTGTACTAGTGATGCTGTACCAATGGCCCTGTACAGGTGAACCTAATCGATCCTCTACCAGCGATCCAATAATATCGATGCTATAATACCAATCTTGAACTGTAAATGTGATTATGTACGTTGAATCATAATATGGATCATGAACTAATAATTATATACAGGTTATCCTATACTTGTAATCCTATACTAGTGGTCCTGTTACTGTGATCCTTTAATATTATTTCTTGCAATACACTCCATACAAACTTAACTAAGTTATTTTCCATAGTTCAACCACCCTGTCGGACTATAAATTACGTTTAACTCGTATCTTTAACAGAAACTGAAGATAAAGCCGTGAATAATGTGAATATTTATATGATAGTTATTGTAATTGCTGTTATTGTTGTTGCTATTGTTATAATAGTAGCTGTTGTTGTAGTCGTCGTTATCATCTATAAGAAATATCATGGTAGGTTATTTATTGTTTATAAGCTGTTTTTCTATAATTATGAAGGCCTTCATTACCCAGAGATTGCATTTCTATAGCATTGATTCATTCCTATTTGCTTTTTCTTACATTGAGTACAAACTGTTTTAAACTTGCTGCATGGCTATATATGGTTGTCAACGACTCTTTCTCACAAAGCCATTGAGGGCTTTTTTGTACATGGAGAGAGTGGAATATTTCACTATTAAACCATTATATTATAGATGTTTTCATCATATATGTTATGATCCAAGCATAAAGCTTCAATTGCTTATACGTTTTTCTAAAATTTATTCATGTTGTTCGGAATAGTAGAAATGAAATTACCAGTTTATGTGGACAACTGACCCTGCATTGCAGCCAATCAACAGCGTCTTGTCACATAAATATGATATTTGTAAATAAATTTAATTAATTCTAATTCTAATTATTCCTTTATAACAAATATGACACAGAACTAAACAGCAATCATTGTAATCAGAAAAAGGCACAAACAACACGCTGTATCAATGATATGATTCTCTTAAGAGACCGATAATTTAACAATAGAACAAGAAATGAAATTAATGAAATTATCAACTTTGTATATGTACAAATTAATATAACTATAATGTAAAGAATATACATGTTTATAAATCATTCATTGTTGTACTATATTTGTACAAAATAAATAAATAATCATTATTATTATCATTATCATTATTATCATAACAAACTATTACTGAAAACCTATTTGTCTAATTTTACAGAAGAGAAAAGCGGGGTACCTGAAGAAAGTTCGTCAGGAGAAGGTTAGTCTGAATAATGGGGATGGATTGGGGGACCTTAAGGGTGTTGTGTGTGAGATGATAACTGTGTGTATGGGAAGGGGGGAGGGGGTGTTGGCGGAGGTAGAATTTTGAAGTTAGGTTGACTTAGGTTGTCAATATCTTCTTGACCCCATCGCAATAATGGGTTTGGATCAAAGGGCTCCCATAAAGAAAGTGTTGTACATTTGATAGCAATTGAAGTATTTCAACATCCTTCCAGATGCAAGGCTCTTAAGAATCCAACATGTTTCAGAATAAATGATTTAAACTCCTTTTGGATTTGAATTAACGTTGTTTTTCTGGTTTCGCCAAGTCATAGCTGTAAGATGACATTTTGTTGCAGTCATTCTTCAATCAACAATTTAAAGCTGGATTCCCTTACTTTCATTTATATATCCAATAATTGAATGACCCGACTATAACTTTAAATATTTATTTTTGGTTAATTTACAGATGAAGGTATTTATGAATCAGTTTTAGATTTACATCAGGATGAATCATTACCAGTCACATCCACAGACAATGATTCTAGAAATGGTGAACCAGGAACATCCACAGACAGTGATTCTATAAACAGTGAACAAAACACGGTTAGTATAGTTGTTGCCAACCCAATTTGGAAGCTTTATCAACATAGAAAAAATAGATCATTTAATACACATGTACTTGAGTATTTTTAAATAAATTGTACTTTGAAGTATTGTATATTTCTTAACGGTCATTTACTTGATCGCCGGAACATAGAACTGTCCATTTAATATACATATACTTGTGTAGTTTTAGACGAATTTTATATTGAAATCTTGGGGTATTATTAGACGAAACATTGAAAATGAAAAATCATGTTTCAGCTGTATGCAAGAAAGCCAACTTCCACCTGTACCGAATTGGCAAAATCAGGAACCTCTTAGACACCAACACAACCAAAATGCTGATTAATGCTTTTGTAACATCTGCATTAGACTTTTCAAACTCACTGTTATACGGCTTACCATCATACCTTATAAACCAACTTCAGTCAATTCAAAATAAAGCAGCTCGTATCATAACAAGAACTAACATCAGAGAACATATAAACCCTATCCTTGCAGATCTTCACTTGCTACCCATTAAACTATCGAATAAGTTTTAAAATCAACACTCTCACCTACAAGGAACGTGTCTTTGTGTATGGGGCCTAATTCTTATCCATGTAAAATAAAGAGTTTATTATTATTAAATTTGAGCTATGAATACAATAGTTGCTACTACATTTTGATAATTTGGTCTATTTGTGTTTCAGAATTATACATACATATCCATACATACATATGATTCATTAGATGGCAACAGAAGTCATGGAGGAAATCCTGATCCTGAAAGTGGGTATTCCAAACTTTATAATAAACGCCAACGACAATCAAAGACAAAGCTATGGTACCGGAGTCTACTGAAGAGAGTCGAAGGACATTTTTAAGGGGAAAATTGAACAAACAATTAAGCAGGGAAGGCGTATACACTGTCATTAAGCTTGAATTCACAAGTAATCGAAAATGTCTCAAAGACAAACCTTCTTGGCATCACGGTTGATGATCTTTTAGACTGGAAACAACACCTAAAAAGTTACATGGAAGCCTGGCTTCAAAGATCTTTCTCCTTAGTAGAATCAAAAAACATTTACAAATTGAGACTCGCATTTTATTCTTTAATAGTTGGATTATTGTAATATTGTGTGGGGTAATGCATTCCCCAGTAAGCTTGATGGTATCCTAAAAGTTCAAAAACGTGCGGCAAGGAGTATCCTAGACGCGAACTATGATGCAAGCTCGGTAGGCTTGTTTTCTCAATTAAATTGGCTCACTATCTATCAACGAATTAAATACAACACTGGGATACTGACATACAAATTTATGAACGATATTTGTCCAGATTATTTTAAAAATTATTTTACTCTAAAATGTAGGCCTAATGTTTCTACAACAAATCTCTGTCTTCGCTCTGAATCGGATCAAAAACTGTATTTACCAAAATGTAAACTTTGTGCTATGACAAGGACTTTTAAATACACAGCAAGTGCACTGTGGAATTCGTTACCTCTTACTTTAAGGTCATCGTCATCACTTTATTTATGTAAAAATAGGCTAAAGACAGTATTAAAGAAGGGCTGATTTTAACTTTTTCATATAATTCTATTGTACTATCATTATATTTGTATGTATAATACATGTTTCATGAAAAATATTGTCTGCATGCCTTTTCATTATTTCTTTTACTTTATATCATTTTGTATATAATGTATATATCTTCAATTGACTCCAACGAAGATTTGGTTAACAAATTGGTGATCAATAAAGGTATTATTATACTTAAAAGCACGAACTCTGTGACTGGGTTTATCAACATTGCTTTTATAGAACCATACAACTCTAATGTTAAACTGATGAAACGGTTAAATAAATTGCTAATATATTTTACCTAGATGTTTGTAAATATTTTCTACCAATAAAATGTTTGTATACTTCTGTTTCATAAAAAATAAAACTTAAAAGGCGAAAAAAATATTTCAACCAATTAAATCCTCTGTTCAATAATTGTTTTTTTTTTATACAGAAGAAATTCTGGGATATTCATTTACATTTCACATGATAATTTTTCTAATTTGGGTGAAAATGTGATTGAGACACAAATTCCAGATGAATTCCTTCAGACAATTGACTATGGGTGTAGTAACCCTTCACTGAGTATATTTATAAAAAAAAAAATTATAGCTTTTTCAACATACCTGATATTTTATCTTATTTTTTTTTATTTCTTCTTTCAAAGGGTTTTATGACAAATTGTATAGAAGATTTGTAATCTCGGAACATCATGATAATTTTCCCAACTGTAAATAGTTAGGACAAAGATCATTTCCATTCATTCTAGCTCATCGGTTAAGATCTAGAACAATCAACCCTTTTTTATACGCCCACATTATAATGTAGGCGTATATTGTCGTCGCCCCTGTCCGTCCGTCGGTCTGTCCGTCCGGCCGTCCGTCCGTCCGCTTGTGAACGCAAAAGATACTACAGTTTTCGTCGGATTTGAATGAATGCCGTAATCATTTATATTGATTAGATATCGGACATGTTCGAAATTGGCGATTTTTCGATGAACGGTCTTTGAGTTATTGCACTTCACTTAATAAAAACGCGTCCAAATTGGCTTGTGAAAACAATAAAAGATAAAGTTTTCATCGAATTTGAATGAAATTGCCGTGATCATTTATATTGATGGGATCTTGGACAAGTTCGAAATTGGCGATTTTTCGTTGAACGTTTTTTTTTTTAGTAATTGCACTTGACTTAGTCAAAACGCGTCAAAATTGGCTTGTGAACGCGATAGAGAGTACAGATTTATCGGCTTTGAATGAAACTTGCTGTGATCATTATATTGATGAGATCTTGGACAAATTTAAAATTGGGAATTTTTCGATGAACGGTTTTTGAGTTATTGCACTTGACTTAGTTGCACTTGAACGCGTCAAAATTGGCTTGTGAACGCAATAGAGACTTCATTTTTCAATAGATTTGAATAAAACTTGCTGTGATCATTTATATTGAAGAGATCTCGGACAAGTTCAAAATTGACGGTTTTTCGATGAACTGTTTTTGAGTTAGTCAAAACGTGTTAAAATTGGCTTGCAAAGGCTATAGAGACTACAGTTTGCATCGGATTTGAATGAAATTTGGTGTGATCATTTTTATTGGTGGGATCTTGAACAAGTTCAATATTGACTATTTTCGATGAACTATATTTGAGTTATTGTCCTTGACTTAGTCCAAACAAATGGACTGGTTTTCATCTGATTTGAATCAAATTTGGTGTGAACATTTATATTGATGAGAACTTGGATTAGACCTAAATAATCTTGGAGTTTCTGCCTGTGTTAAAGCAGAAAATATATTTTAAAGTGGGCGTATCTTGTTAGGCAACTGTTTGTTATAAATATATATATTAGACTCACATAACCTTGTTATATGTTTTGTAGAATTTTTTTTTATAAATTTCAGACCAGTGCTTCTTATAATTTTTTTTATAAAATAAATCATTGTTTGTTTTATATATCTATACTCAATCTTTGATTGGATTATGACGACACTATTACAAACACCATTTAGCTAGAATATAAAGCTGAGAGAAACCTGTTATATTGTTAGCCCCCTCAGGTACTATAGCCAGATCACTAGTAGAAGTCGTTGGTAAAATTTCAAATCATATTGATTGTTTGATTACAGGGACAAGTTCGAAATTCTTTTGATCAGTCATTAGTCTCAGAAACAGGGTTTGTTGAGCTGGGCTATTTAGAAATAGTGTGCATAGATTACCGTCAAAATTTGAGCCGTGAATTTACTGTGTGTTCAGAATTTTAAATAACGACTCATTATTTCTTGAGACCCTCCGATATATAGTAAAATTAATAGTTTCCTCAATTTTGACCGTGGCATCTCTACTACTTCCGAAGACTAAATAATTATTCAGGATCAGTAAATGATCGGATTGTAGGATTTTAAAGAAATTTAGTGGATTAGAGCTACTTGATAAAGCACGAAACCTGCCTCACCTCGAGGGATAAACAAGAACGTCTATCACTATCAGTTTCAGAAAATCTTTATCAAGCAGAAAATTGCTGGTAAAATATATCTATCAGAGTCTGGTAAGATGCGACAATATATATCAGAGACTTATAAGAGTCAACAATATCTATCAAAGACTGGTTAGAGTCACCATTCTACAAGAAATGAAATGAAACGAATGGAGTTTTACGTCTTACTCCTCTGCTTTTTATAGGATCATGAAGACGGGCAACATCAAAACGTTAAAATGTCGTAGTTTGTATCCTACCCGTTGTCTATAAATCACTTTCACTACCGTATAACCCCATATACCCCTTTTTGAACGGTTCTTTCGTCTCGCTTATTCTCACATTATCGCCTAATTTAAATTTCGTTTTCTATTTCCTCGTTTTTCGCGGAGGGAACAGAGTTTTCAAAACGATATCTTCGTTTGACATCGTAACATCTTTCGGTTTGATTTTTATGCTTCTGTGGAAACTCGAGTTATAGCCACTGACTAATTTGGACAGAATTTTTACGTAACTGTAGGTTTTGTTTCTCGTAAAGTAACGAAACATCTTCCCTTTGAGCGTTCGTTGAATACGTTATATTACCGCGGCTTTTACGTCCCAATTTTGGGACGTGTAAAATCCTATCCCCTTTTTTTTTTCAGAAATGCCTGTAATTGTTTGCTGAGAAACTCCGTACCTTTGTCTGTCTGTAAAGCTATCGGTTGTCTTTGGGACTCCCATAATATTTTTTTAAACGCATCCACCAAATTTTGACTATTTTAACGCTTCATCGGTAATACTTAAGCAAACTTAATCAATACGTCTATAACGCACAATAAAAAGCAATACCCCTTCTTGTGTTTTCGTAATGACGATAAATCGCTTAGATCGGCTTGCCAAACGTGATCTATACTGTGCACGACCGTTTTTCCCTACGAAAACGTCTTCTCGGCTGTACCTGTTTTGAGTATGAGGGTTGGGAACTCAACCATTTTTTCAATCGCGACATCGACATCGATTTCAAAAAGTTATACAGTTTGTGGGCACCCCAATATCCAGCTGGGTGATCAAGGCCAGGGTGATTTACCCCGAAATCTTTTCGCAGGGAAGGAAATCGCTTTCTCATATGATTATAGCTGTTCTTCATTGCCAATCAAATCTCTCGGTAAGTTGTGTTCGGCTAAAGCAGCGGAAAATTCTTACCAAGGCTTCTTCGAAGCAAGTCGATGATGTTGGACCCCTCTATCGCTCTCCCCTTTTCGTTCCAATCAACGCCAGGAATATTTATAAGTTTGTCTACTAATACAGTCGCTTTGGACGCGAGAGTTTTCGGAACTGTAGACAGAATTTTCGTTTTACCCGAAGACCTTTTTATTTCGCAAGGGGGTTGTATTATCGAGCGTTTCGTCACTTTTTAATCTCACGTACGGAGGTTGAACGGCATTTTTTGATGAAACATAAATTGACCGAGAGTACTCGAGTATAACCTAACTTTTTCGTGATCGATGATTGACGGATCATCTAATATTTGTCCTGTCTTTTGTAGAATATTGGTTAGTGGACCAACCGAGAGAGAATTTTCGATAAAAACCCGCCAACCCAAAATATTATCATCAATTCTTTTTTATTTGTTGGGATCGGGAGCTTTACAATATTGCTTGATAGGTTGAATATGACCTTGACTAACTTTGTGACCTAAATAATCCACAGTCGCCCGACAAAATTCACTATTTGCTAGATTCACTGTCAAGTTGGCTTTAGCTAGTCGGTCGAATAAAGACTTCATAAGTATATAATTACATCGACAAAGTACACCTCGCAGCTACCTTGGTCTTGAAGAAGTAAGAGCTTCATTCTCTGGAATGTAACTGGTGCATTTTTCATCCAAAATGGCATGACTTTGAACTGATAGAGTCTATTAGGTGTCACAAAGGCTGAGATTGCTTTTCCTCTATCAGTTAAAGGAACTTGCCAGTAGCCTTTTTAGGACATATTTAGTACTACCTACTTTGTCAATACAATCATCAATCCTAGGGATTGGATATGAGTCACTTTTGCTGAGGGCATTAACCTTTCGAAAGTCTGTACATAAGTCATAAACATCATAAACAGCTGCATTAGTTTTACAAGGAACATCGGGAAATATGTTTGCATATTCAAGAACTAGATCCCTTGTTTCGACTTCCTGCTTGGTATCCAGATGCTCCAACTTGTCATCGCGGTTTGCGAGTATTTCAGAATTCTTCAAACAGATACTCACACCACAATCCTTTTTTGAGATCTCAACATCTCCTTTAACATGTTTACATGATAAACTCGTTTATCTTTACGCCGACCTGGCGTCTTAACATCATAGTTCAAATCACTTATTTTGCTCTCAATTTCAAATAGCTTGTAATGGATGTCCAAGAACAGGCAAAAATACAAGTACTTTATCACCTGGCTTAAAAGATCTGCTCCTGGCATCTTTATCATACCACAGTTTCATTTTGACTTGAAAACTCTTCCGATTTTCTTGTGCTAATTTACACGCATTTCATAATCTTTCTTTAAACTTGTAAACATAATCCAAAACATTCATGTCATCAGTCTCAGTCAACCACTTTTCTTTCAAAAATTTTAATGTTCCCCTAACTGTATGGCCAAACACTAGTTCAAAAGGACTTAACCCAAGGGACTCCTGAACAGCTTCACGTGCAGCGAACAACAAACGATGGACGCCTTCATTCCGGTGTTTCTGGTACTGGTAACTGGTTTTCATCATTGTTTTGAGCGTCTGATGGAAACGTTCAAGAGCCCCCCGAGACTGGGGATGGTAGGCACTGGACTTATACTGTTTAATACCTAACTCATGCATGACCTGCTGAAACAGTCGTGACATGAAGTTTTACCCTTGATCCGATTGAATAGCTTCAGGGACTGAAGAACTTGGACTTTTACTATTGTTTTAGTCTTTATATATTCCTAAGAGGGAAGGTTTCAGGAAAACGAGTGGCAGTGCACATAATTGAGAGTAAATATGGATTGACAGTCTTAGGCAAGGGTCCAACACAGTCTACCAACACCGTACTGAAAGGTTCTTCAAATGCTGGAATGGGCTGAAGGGGAGTCGATGGAATTTTCTGATTAGGCTTACCAACCATCTGGCAGACATGACAGGACTTACAATACTGGGAAACGTCTTTCCTGAACTTTTGCCAGTAAAAATGACTAATTATCCTAGCACGTCTTTTTAACACCTAAGTGACCTGACATAGTTGTACCGTGAGCTAAACCCATGACAAACTCTCGATATATTACAGGAACCACTATCTGGTGAACAACCAACCACTGCTCCTCAGGAGATGCATCGGGTGGTTAGCACCTTCTCGCGGAGCTGAATTAATTGAGGACCTTTCTGTTATTCAGCAATCAACTGATTATGGCTGAGACTGTCCACTATTGTATGTTCTGCCGGTGATTTATTCGTTAAGCATTCCTTGTCAGAAGCCGATTTTACAGGCTGACCACTGTCGCCTAACAAACTGTCATGGTTTGCAAGAAAAGATTCGCCCAGGTCCAGTTCTGGGGAAGTATCAAGGGAAATTCTAGTATCCATATCTGCAATAGGAACTTCACAATTAATTTTCTTTTGCCTTTTCACCATGACCCTAGTAACAGCACAGGCTGGATACAAATTACTGTTGTCTTCAGAACAAACATCTCTAGAAGCGGCTTTGCAGACTATAGGATCCGCTACAACTCTACCACCTGCTAAATCGTTGCCTCACAGCAAGGATACACCATTAATAGGAAGAGTAGGTCGAACACCTACAACAACGGGTCCGGGTTATTAAATCTGATTTAAGATGAATTCTATGGAGAGGAACATCAATGACTCCTAACTCAACACCCTGTAGTAAAACTGAAGTGTGTTCAGACAAAGGTCAATTCCTTCTAACAATAAAGTCTGAGAAGCACAACTATCACGTAAAATCTGCACAGGTAGAGCATCCCTGGAGCCACTAACCGACAAAAATTCCCTGAGACTAAAAGGGCGTATAATCTGCTATAGTATCATAAGAATTGGACTTAAGGGAATCTTGACTATAAGGATTTTTAAACTGTGATGAAACAAAAGGATTTCTACTACTTTTCACAGCAGCACAGGTATTTGAATGTGGCTTGTCGCGGTCACCTTTTCTGAAGCTTAAAACACTTTCTAATAAGATGACCTCGCTGTTTACAATAACCACATATAAGAGATGATTTTTCATCTTTGAGACCTTGTTCAGGCTTTTTAGTGGACGGGAGATTTGAACCGGGGTTTGGACTGAAAAGATTCTGATGACTGAGACTCCAAGAACTATTTCCTTGCGATTTGGAGAAAATTTTTTCCATGAGTGAGAGAATATGTGTCTGATAGAACTGCCACTTCATCAAGAGTTGTGACATGTTTCTCTTCTACACATTGTTTAAATTCTTCAACAAGGATGAATTCACACAGATTGTCAAAAGTTTGATGTATATTGTTTGACCTTAACCACTATAAAAACATATCTTTCTTTCTCTTGCAAATTCAACATATATGTTTGTCTATCAATTTGTTGTAATTCCGGAACTTTTGCCTATAAGCCTCTGGTACAAGTTCGTACACCTTTAAAGCCTTGACACTACCATAGTCTGAACTATCAACTATACTCTTCAGCAGCTTTGCCAATTAATACACTTTGAATCATAGTAGACCAAACAGTGCGAGGCCATTTAAGATTTCCCGCGACCTTTTCAAATTGTGGAAAATATTTGTCTACAGATTTTTCCAGAAATGTTGGCACTATTCTAAAATTTTTGGCAACGTCAAATTCAGAATTGACAGTTAAAGGCTGTGACCTATATTGAGCATCATGTTCTAATCTTATTTTTTCTAGCTAAAATTGTCTTTCACACTCACGCTCTTCTCTTGCCATTTCTAATTTCCTCATTTCAAAATCAAGTTCTAATTTTTTCAATTCCAAAGCAGAGCTTTCTTCAACCTTACCTTCTGGTAACTTTCCTCTAATAGCTTCCTAGCAACTATTGTTTTAATTTCACTCTTTGTCATGGAAGTATTAACCTGTAGTTTCAAATATAAATCAAGTGAAATGATCTCATCCTTCTTTAAAGATTCAATTACGTCCATGTCAGGATTTTGTAAAAAAGTTCTACCTTGAAAAGCATGTTTGATTTCTGCTAGCTATAAAAATTGAAAATCAATTTATTACTTTTAGTCAAATAAATATGAACTTTCAAAATTTCCGAAATGAAAATACTTTCCCGGATAACCCCCAATTCTGTTATGGGCCAGAAATACCCAAAAGAATGCTAGCAAAAATCAAGAAGTCAATGAAATAGTATACTACAGTTTTATAAGAAAA
>CM060202.1:25090144-25112988 GCA_030562195.1 Nipponacmea schrenckii | reverse complement strand
GAAAAGGGAATAAAAAAAATAGAAACTATACAAGTCAGACCTATATTGTATTCAAGGGTGGGAATATATAATTATAGAAACTAGTGCTCACACGAATAGTGATTTTTTCTATTCAACTATTCAACGGCATAATTCGATTTGTATCCGATTAATTGACGATATTTTCAATGAGAAAATTGCATTTGAAAATCAGCTTTTATATCGGTGAAATTTGCCCGTTTTCATTCTTGCAATACAGATTTACAACAGTACTATAAATACCTCGCTTTGAAAGGGTATTTCATGACATACCATTTTTATTTATCACATGCCGGTTGCGTTTTGAGGAACAATAAAGTCGGTAATTAATAGAAAAAAAAACGTATTCAGTTCTAATTGGTAATAAAATTGAAGTACCAAAATCAAAGAAAGTCATCGGAAGTGAACCTTCTTCAGCTGATTGGATAATAACATGTTTCTATTTATACTAGCTAATCAAAAGTTAAATACTTTGATTATCCAGCACTAGTTTTATAAACGAGATGCGACGCTGAGAGACCTGACAACACAATCTATACATAACTTGGTACGGGGATTATCTCGAAATAATTCTTACTAAATTGCGAAATTTTCTCCTCATAATCTTGTGCTAATCAAAGCGGTCTGTAGTTCCAGGCATGAGGTTAAAATAGAACCACGAATAGTTGTTTGTCTACGTTCGGGTAGAAAACTGAACGTTTAATTCTTAGAAACTAAATTACACTGCAGTTGATAAGACCAAATTGATTCCGGTTGATTCGTCCTATATCCGGGTCGGTTCGTCTAAGTATATTTTACAACGCACAACTGGTAATTTGTAATCTTAGAACTAGGATAACCAACAGTAGTAATCAAGAGATATTTTGTGCGAATTTATGTACAAGTTTGAAACATCAGTAGCAGTTTGG
Organism: Nipponacmea schrenckii; assembly: GCA_030562195.1. Lineage (NCBI taxonomy): Eukaryota > Metazoa > Mollusca > Gastropoda > Lottiidae > Nipponacmea > Nipponacmea schrenckii. The sequence continues at coordinate 25,112,062 of CM060202.1, read as the reverse complement.
GGTGATTTATTTAAAGTTAAATATTTCTAAACAACACTCTTGCATTAGCCGGCATATTTGTTTGACTGCCGTTATAAAGACAATGTTATTCAAAGGGGAGGTTTCAAAACGTCGGAATGTATTATCATTTAACCTTGTTTATGGGCGAATAATCGAATAGTAAAAATCCGATTCGAATATTCGCGAAAACGGCTTCGAATACTATTAATCGATTATTCGTGTGAGCACTAATAGAAACTATACAAGTCAGATCTATATTGTATTCAAGGGTAGAATAAATAGTAATAGAAACTATACAAGTCAGACCTATATTGTGTTCAAGGGTAGAATAAATAGTAATAGAAACTATACAAGTCAAATCTATATTATGTTCAAGGGTAGAATAAATAGTATACAAACTATAAAAGTCAGACCTATATTGTGTTCAAGGGTAGAATATATAGTAATAGAAACTATACAAGTCAGATCTATATTATGTTCAAGGGTAGAATATATAGTAATAGAAACTATACAAGTCAGATCTATATTATGTTCATGGGTAGAATATATAGTAATAGCAACTATACAAGTCAGATCTATAATATGTTCAAGGGTAGAATATATAGTAATAGAAACTATACAAGTCAGATCTATATTGTATTCAAGGGTAGAATAAATAGTAATAGAAACTATACAAGTCAGATCTATATTATGTTCATGGGTAGAATATATAGTAATAGAAACTATACAAGTCAGATCTATATTATGTTCAAGGGTAGAATATATAGTAATAGAAACTATACAAGTCAGATCTATATTGTATTCAAGGGTAGAATAAATAGTAATAGAAACTATACAAGTCAGATCTATATTATGTTCAAGGGTAGAATAAATAGTAATAGAAACTATACAAGTCAGATCTATATTATGTTCATGGGTAGAATATATAGAAATAGAAACTATATATGGTATCAGACCTGTAGTTGCTGATAAGAAATATAGGTTTAGTACTCTTTGCCCCGAAAAAGTGTAATATTATTTTGAACGACATACCTCTAACACGTAAAGTAAAATTCTTGTTGGATTCTACAAGAGTGTTATTGAGCTGAAAGACGTAAACACCTTCACGAAAACTGCTGATGTTTACAATTTCAAATCATTTCCAAGCGAGTCCTTATTTAAGTTAGCTCAATCATTCGATCCAGTGACTTGAAAATATAGACATGTTATGTCACAGTTATGGTGACAGTCAGCTGAACATCTTACTTTCAAATCCTCGTTTTTATTCAGAATTATCTCCCTTTGATATGGATATAGTTTTACTTCATTGGAGGATCTGACAATTAAAGGTCAATTTAATAAAATAGCTTCAGTAAATCGAGGTTACAAAAAGAAAACATGCAAAGACGAGATAGATTACTAGTTTGCAGCAGATACAAAATTTGTGTCAATAATATCAATCCAATCCCTCAAGTCATTAGCAACAGGGGAACTAGTCTGCTTGTAAGATGAATAATTCACTTATATTACACTATAGATGGATAACTAGAACTCACGTCAAGCTACACGTGATACATACATAAACCGGTGTCTTGGTTTCTCCGACAAAGACTCTCCGCCTCCGACTATCCGACAAGCCATTTGAAACTTGATCTTCGAGTATTGAAAAGCACGTTTTTCTAATGAAGGCTACAATAAGAAGTTGGAATGTTTTATTACATATGACGAAACGCAATCGGGTTAAGGAACAATAACTCTTGCCAAAATGTCAGAATAGTCCTAAACATACTATCGCTAACTAATGCCACAAAAACATAGGGAGCCGCGGTGGCTCTGTTAGTTGGACACTTGCTCGCTAAGGTCCAGGGTTCAATCCCGGCATGGGTCGAGATACAACTTTCGGATTTTTCAAGCCGGTTTCCCCCTGTTAGTGATGCAGGTCAGAGAGGTTGACATGGAATAAGCGTCTAGGACGATAAATCAAGGCCCGGTTAAAGATCCCTCGACAGTTGTAAATCGAAAATAAGAGTAGGCTCATAGGCCTACTGTCCTGGCAAATTTACCTCATTGCACACTACATGGCGTCTGCCCGTCCTCACTAGCCCAAACAGGTGCAGAAAAGTAGAACGTACAACTGCATTTCATTTTATTTCTGACAATTTTAGAGAGGCTGGAATCTAGATGCTTTACTTTTATTACAATGTTAGATTACTTAAAACTTGAGGAATTTAAATTCAGGTCGTATAGGCTGCTACAGGCTACCTATGACTATAGGCCTATTTACGATTTCACAACAGAAATTCGAAAATGCAGTCGCCTACATTATCTCTACTCACAAGTAAAAATAATAACTTGGCGCGCTAATTGTACAGTTCACGTTTAACCCACCACAGTGCTAAATATTTTCATGTTGAAAAAGAGCAAGATTTGTTTATTGTAAGTTCCGTTTCGTCATACATTATAAAAACATTTCAATTTTTTATTGTAGCCTTCATTAGAAAAACGTGCTTTTCGATTCTCGAAGATCAAGTCTCAAATGGCTTGTCGGATAGTCGGAGCCGGAGAGTCTTTGTCGGAGAAACCAAGACACCGATACATAAACTTATGTCAAGACAGTCAGGTTTGAAAAATCGGTCGGTCTTCCCAAATTGGTCTTCAGAGATTAAGCTAACTAATCAATAAATTGTCGCCAAAGCATCAGCGTCTTCTAGAAACCTATACACAATCTGATCGAGGAATAAGTAACTTACATTCAGGTTTAATTATGAAGGTTTCAGACTCATAGACATTGTTACACTCTTCAATATCTGTAAATTTAAAAATTTTTAAAAACAAAACAACATCAAAACAGTATTATGTAAATGAAGTAATACTTTAGATAAGGCAGGATAAGGCGGGTTGAGCAGCTTATTTATAATTTTACTATTGGATAAGGCTTAGGTAAGATAACCACCACAAACAAAAATAAATAAATACATTAAAAAGTTAATAAATCTTTCGTTGGTTTTCGTAGCGTCCAATTGACACTTGTCCATCTCTAAATAGATTAAACTATTTAGATAGAAACACCCATTAATGAAAATAAAGATATATTTACAATAAACATAGTATTTGGTGGTCAGTTGTCTTTCAAAACAAGGGAGATAATCTGAAACCAGACACGTAATATATACACCATTATAGTCTACTGTCACGTTAATTTTAGATGAAATTGGATCTACGCCAGTCATTCTCATTCCATTTTCATACCATAATGTACATAAAGTCGGTAGACAATCTCCTACACTGGTTGAAACACTGTCACATTCAAGTTGTAAAATTGAATTATAGTTATCTTCTGGTTTTAAAACAGTATTAAGTGGTGACCATCGTGTAATTGTTGGTTTGCCTGAAACAAAATAGTTGAGCTCTACTGTGTTACAGAGAAATACTGGGCGTAGAGACTTTGGGTTTGAGGTCGAGGGTCCACCCCTTCAAAAGTCCTTGTCAATTAAGCATCAATTTCGGAGCGTACTGTCCAAGTGGTGTTCTAGATTGAAAAAATGGAATGAATTGTTTTTTTCACGCCCTACTCTTCTGCACCCAATTGGCTTATTGGGGAAAGTTTGCAAGGACAGTGGCATTAGCCTACACTTCTTGAGATTTCAAACGGTATTGCAGATTGACAAATTGACAAACAAAGAGTGGTACCAGGTGTGAGCATAGCCCCTTAAGACCTTATCTACCGACAGAAACGATCGCCATACATAGAACTAAGGTGGCGCTGAACAGAAAATAATCAACAGAAAAAGACGGGCTGGACATTTGGACCATGAACATCAGGTATATGCATATTGTATTTTTAATTTTATTACATCTCTCGCAAGTATTCGCTGAATCATCAAGCTAATGGCTCACCTGCGATAATCAAAGCTTTCTGCCCTAAACGAATTGATCCAAACTCTACAAAATATATTCCAGCATCTTCTTTTTGTAGTTTTGTTTTTTTGACCACAATGGCATCAGCATCCATAAAGATTTCTGTATGTTTACCGGCCAAATAAGTTCGATGGCCATTTTTATAAATTATATCTTCTCTCATTGAATCCATTTTCTTTTCAAACTTAATAGTAACATTTTTTTTCTGACTAAGAATCTGAACTTCACGTTCAATGATCTCCTTTTTAAAAAGTTCAGTAGTATATTCATAATACTCGTCTTTGAGGTCAGAAATTTTAAATTTTAACTTGAATTCATTTCCAAGTCGACCTACAATTTTTTCCGTTTTCTTGCACTCTTCATTTTCATCTGAAAAAAAATAACATTACAAACCAAAATAAAGTTTTACATGAGTATGTTATTGTCACTCTCTGTAACGAATTGTTTTTAACTGACAAATTTGGTCTATCCGTACATTGAGCGTGATTTACGAATTAGTTATGGTTTTGCTTTTTCAATGGCAAATTTGAAAATTTGGAAAAATTGGAGAACTACGAAATACTTTCTTCAAAACCGATCATATGCTAATTTATGGTGTAATCTTTATCAACTCTTTGTTCATGTATCCAAGTATAAGGATAAAAGGGCGATTGAAAACCATCTAGAATTGTTGGGGCCGCTTGTCCTTTGGTGAATATAATCTAAGTTACCATCAAAGACCACACAATTTTCATTGCAAAAATTTTCTGAATGCAAAAATGTTGAAATAATAGAAAATCCTTAAAAAAAACACTGATTTTCTATTTGAATTCTTTTTTTTTGTAATTTTACTCGAAACCGGTGTACGTCGCCAAAAGAAATGCTGTTTGGGATTGCTTCAAATATTCGCAAACAAAAACTAATCCTCAAAATCTCGAATCATCCCGAATCATGCTAAATAAAATGTTCCGTTTTCTTTTTCCAAGCTTCCTAATCAAACGCCTCAACCATCATTAGTGTTCGTTACTTTCCGTGAGTCAATTACACGTTTCCTCATCTTCATCCAAAATTATGTAATAGTAATCGTCGAATTCGTAATCTTCAACTATATTAACTTCATCTTTAGGGATATATAATTCCATTTCTGTTTGGTGGTTTTCTTTAAATCAAATTCAAATTATGTTTGAATACTTTCTTTTGTTTATCTTTCGGAATAACAACACCGCCTTTAAAACTTTTTTTCAAAGTTTATCGAATTCGTTTTCAATATCTTCTCCATTTGCTAATTTAAGATAATCTTCCACACTCAACTTTGATTTTGTATATCCTTTAAAAGTTTTCTTTTCCACTAATTCTCCATTAGAAGTTAGGATGCTATTGTATTGTTCTTTTGGAGCCAAATATAAACCAATATAATAACACCATATCCATAATCATTGTACCCTTTTCCATATTCCGTTTCAGAAGTTAATCCAGCTTGTTCTAAAATATCCCAATTCTTCTGATATGTATAAGCTATCGGTATCAGTGTAATATATTTCTGGTTTTCTAAAACCATCAATAACATGAATAAAATTATTCATTATTCGTGTGCTATGTGCTAAGATGATAATTTCAGGTTGTACCTTTTCTTTTTCCACTATATATTGATGTTCATTAACTTTTTATATTTGAATCAAAATTTGCTTTACGAGTTTCTTCAGACCATAAATGGAATTCGGTATCTCTATCTTTCTGAACAGTTTTAGTTTTACCATTTAAAGAATAATTGACCAATTATTTCATACAATCGCTTTCAACCAAATTTCCCTTTTTTATATTTGTTTCTTTCTTCCTTTAAAGTTAAAATATAATCTTTAAAAGGAGGTATTTTGAAATTTTCTTCATAGACTATCCCATTTAATATTTTGATACCCGTTCCACCAGCTCGAACAATTTCCTGTATGTCAACAGAAGTGAGAACGTCAAAACAAAATCCATTTCTGAAACTTTTCTTATCGCCAGATTTTTTGTGGTTTATCATGCTCTATAACAGTGTAATTTATTTTGTCTTTGGTTGGCATTGGTTGAAAAAAACATATATTTTGGATATTCAAACCAAACAGATAAAATAGCACACCTCTTTTGGGTATTCACCATCACACATAGCAGAGGCATAAAGACCGTGAACGTCAAATGCCATTAATTTAGAACAAGAGATTTTCTTCGTTAAAATCTTTAGTAGAGTCTTGCTATTTTTTGAATAACTCAATTATATCAGAATCAGTGGTTTTTAAATGATGTTGTAGTACTTTACAAATTTCATCTAATTTATCCCATTTGAATTTTATTATGTTTGCAGAAACTCTACCACCTTTAACAGAGCGTCTGACAAAATATCTGATGAATGGATCTACGTGAGAATATACTTTTTCTTCTTTATACAGATGATACCAACCTTTAAGAGATAAAGCAGGGGCTGTTAAATTATTTATTACACTTTGATTTATCATAGATGTCATAACTTGATTGTATTTGATCTAACATACACCCAAACATATAGTATCTCTTTTAGCATAAGGTTCCCATTCTTCTCTCCTCTACTCCCAATTTGATTCGTTTAAAGACGCAATATCTAAAGCAATCTTTCTTTAATTCATTGGTAGTTCTGGTGATTTTCCCCAATCTTTTAAACTTCTTACTACATGTTGATATGAGCAGGTGAAATTTAATTTTTGAAGATAATTGTTATTGTTGTTAAACCTCTTTTGTTTATCCCATTTTTTTGTAAAGACTTTTCTGTAAATATATTAGATTTGAAATTTGGGAAAAATTAAAGAACAGGTTTACGAGCAACCTACCCCAAAACCGATCATATTCTAATTTATGAAATCTTCAAGGATTTTAAATATTATAATTTAAGGTTCTGAACCAGTAGAAATTGACATATTGGGGATATTCTATTCTATTAATTATCGCCGCATGTTGCAGAGTTCTTGCAGAACCTTCACGTAAAACCTGTGATTCGATTCGGGACATGGAAATTAGAAAAATATGCTTGTATTTATAGAAGTGATAAAACAAAGTTTTGCCGGTTTATATATTTTCCTCGCGAAAGGCTCGGGAAATATTAAATCCAACAAATAATTTCATCAAGTTCCTTATGACATAAGCAAGATCATCTTTATAATAAGTTTTTTTTTCCCGGCTGCTTGGTGCATGGCCGCGGGAACTATATGTTATATCCATTTTATAAACAAATTGTACGTTGAAAATCTGTCCGTTTCATGCACATGTACTTGTGTATTTTTAAACAAATTGTACGTGGAGTATTGTATATTTATTTTGTGGTCATGTGCTTGATCGCCGGAACATAGATCTGTTCATTTGATGCACATGTACGTGTGTATTTTTAGTATTTTTAGATGAATTGTATATTGAGATATTGTGTATTGGGCCTAATTCTGACCCATGTTACTCTTTATAAAGAGTTTATTATTATTATTATTATTAAATTGTAATGTTATCATTTGTATTTCATTATGTGAATGAACCTGCATTTTGGCCGATATGAAATTCAATCTAAATTATATGCCATTCTTTTCAATTGGTTGAAAGCAAAAGCAATAGAATCGAAAATTTCATGTTAACATTCTCCACACATAAATGCTTAACATCAGTTTAGGCACGTCAAACATACTTTCCTAAACATGTTTAGATATTAAACATGTTTCGCGCCTAACGATGTAACCTATTCATTAACACGAAATGTGATTAGAAAAGAGTTAAGGCCCTTAACACAACTTTTACAGTGCAGCGTAGGAGTGAGCGAAATAATTAAATCACGATTCCGTTTACATGATAGCACATTGGACAACAGCGGTCATATGCATTCGGTTTATGTCTTATATAATGAAAATATACGCTCTGTCCCTTTTGATCTTCATCTGCTTCTGCTTATACTCCAGATGATTGAATTATAATTATCTAAAACAGTTTTGTCGTTTTTAGTATCAATCGTATAATTTGGAAGTCAGATTCTATTTAATCTAATTAATATGAATAATAAAAGTTGTCGAAAGACGTGACGATTCATAGTGATATAATTATAATATATGATATATTACCTGTTGGTAGACAGAATGTCGGTAGGACTATAAGAAGGTTTAACGAAATCCACATCATTTTGTGCTACTTTTACATACAACAAAAATAAAATACATGTTGTAGCAAAACAACGACACCGTTATTTAACAACATACACTCTTAATTTATTTTGTTGGTCGGTAGACACGGAAGAATTTCTACGTAGACCCTAACATAAATCTTTAGTTAAAATGGGGTTATTGTTATTCCCAGGGATATCCTACCAAATGACCTACACGGCCCCACTCCTATCGACAAATATACTGATTATTCGAGTCACGAAAATTAATGAACGCATTATTTCATTAGGGACTTCTCGACAGTTTCCGTATTGGTGAATCTATTAAATTCCCTGATAACGTAACTTTCACGGAAGGTAATTTAATCTCAAAGATTAATGAGCCGACAGCGCAGGATTGGGCTTGATTTTGGATTGACTAATAAACAGGATTAGTATTGTTGTTTATCTTCTTAAACGTTTTATATTTCAATGAGTGAGGGGTAAAATGCTGTGGATAATTGTAATGCTGATATGCTGTCTAAAATCAGGTAATTTTGTTATTCTCCTAAGTCTGAGACTGGAATAAGCTTTAAATATCGACCACTGTCCGGCGACAAAGCCGATCTTGACCGACGATCAATGAATTATATGCCTTGTTGGATTTTTTCACAGGGTCTTCGTTTTTTACCTGGTGGGGTCTTCCTTTTATACCTTCTTTTTTACGTCCGTATTTTTTTTCACCCTGTAGGGAAGGGAGGGGGTGATGGATGTTGCTCATTTTCTGGGGAAATTGACGTATTGACATGCTTAACCTTCGAGTAAAATTTCAATGGAATATTCCTATGCCTTGTTGGATTTTTTCACAGGGTCTTCGTTTTTTACCTGGTGGGGTCTTCCTTTTATACCTTCTTTTTTACGTCCGTATTTATGTTTCACCCTGTAGGGAAGGGAGGGGGTGATGGATTTTGCTCATTTTCTGGGGAAATTGGCGTATTGACATGCTTAACCTTCGAGTAAAATTTCAATGGAATATTCCTATGCCTTATTGGATTTTTTCACAGGGTCTTCGTTTTTTACCTGGTGGGGTCTTCCTTTTATACCTTCTTTTTTACGTCCGTATTTATGTTTCACTCTGTAGGGAAGGGAGGGGGTGATGGATTTTGCTCATTTTCTGGGGAAATTGGCGTATTGACATGCTTAACCTTCGAGTAAAATTTCAATGGAATATTCCTATGCCTTGTCGGATTTTTTCACAGGGTCTTCGTTTTTTACTTGGTGGGGTCTTCCTTTTTTAGGTCTTCGTTTTTTACCTGGTGGGGTCTTCCTTTTTTAGGTCTTCGTTTTGTACCTGGTGGGGTCTTCCTTTTTTAGGTCTTCGTTTTTTACCTGGTGGGGTCTTCCTTTTTTAGGTCTTCGTTTTGTACCTGGTGGGGTCTTCCTTTTTTAGGTCTTAGGTATTAGGTCTTTGGGTCTTCGTTTTGTACACACCCTAGTCAAATGACTGTAAAATTTCCTTGAATGTCAAAGAGACTATAGCTAGCTATTATAATACAGTAACACAGTTATTGTGAAACTGATAGTCAAATGACTGTATTATTTCCTTGAATGAAACATACTACAAACAATATTAGAAAACAGATATCGTGTACTATATTTTAGCAATCAATACATTTGTAATTGATATTCAATGGACTGTATTATTTTGAATGACTAAGAGAAACTCATTTTAAAAACTGATAGTCAAATGACGGTATTATTTCCTTGAATGAAACATGCCATCTTTTTATTATATGGCTGATCTCCACGGGAGACTTACTATTTTTCAGTAATAAAATACCTAAACTTTAAATATTCCCTGATCGAACACAGTTTACCTCCCAGCACATGATTAATTTCATGGTTAATTTTGAAAGATGTAAAGACTTTGTCTTAGAACACTGAGTAACATAAAAAGGGGTTTAACTTTACAAAAGGGGTCTGTGAAAAAGTAAAAGTGTTTACAAATGATTTAGTGATAGCCTATACCACAGGCACCTGGGTTGAAATAAATTGACTTTTCTCACTTTGACATTTTCTTCTACAAGACTCTTTACTCTAAAAAGGTAAAGGCACGAAAGCCGCCATGTTGGATAGTTATTTTTTCGTACACCGCCTTGTGACAAAAGACGTTAAAAAAAGTATTTCCACTGCGATTTTTTGCTTCAAACACGACAGATTTCAAGTCTATATACTTTTTCTTACATGTACATGTGCATTAACACCCAACATTGATACCGTGTCCACTCATTTAAACAATTTTTTTGTTTTTAAACTGAGCGAAATAAATCAGAATCAACGACAACGGCCGGAAGTGAAGATTATGTTTATAACTTCTAAAAAAAAGTACAAAAAAAAAAGTGTAATCCATGGGGAGGTCACTCTGGTTTGTTTACATTAGTTACTTTATTCGAAATTGACAATAAAATGGACAACTTATTTACGATCTATATTGATTATCATTGTTCTAAATAGTAGATTTTCCTTTATACAATGATTCAATAAAATAAATAACATGAATGACAGGCCTTAAAAAGATAAATCCTCGATATTATATTTAGTAGTTTGATTTGTAGAAAGGAATTAACACTATACGAAATCTTCAGAATATATTTATATCAGATAGAATAAGATGTTTTTTACTCAATTGTAAAACAAATCTGTATGCCTATGCCCAATTGTTAGCCAATTAACTAATTACAGTAATTGTCAATTTCAAATAAAGTAACTAACTTAAACAAACCAGACCATGGTTAATAATGTTCCTATGGAAACCAGTATTCCTCTTATATATTTCAGATTAAGAAGCTTTTTTTAAAATATTTTATATTTTTCAAACTAACTCCACAAAAAAATACTCTCTCCCAAGAGGTTACGCCTACATATCTGCGCCTGTGCTTTCGTAACATTAATTAACCGTAATGTTACAACCCACAATTACTAAATATAACCGTTTTTTAAAAAAGATGGGTAAAAAATTTTATAAACCAGATTCTTTAATTCGATTCGAAATTGAAACTTTTTACACACTAGTAGACTGCTTATGCACGTTCAATGTTATAGGTTTCTTTGATTAGATCCGATTATATCGCAGCAGTTGATTAATGATGACTTGAGTAAATCAAACCCACATTTCTGTCATAAGACGATAGTGTTCTTGATCAATTTGGTGCCTGTTGCTAAGATTTGACACATCGCTTGCAAACAAATCACATTTTCTGTCTCCTTTAGTGTAAAGTTTGCATAATCTTTAGAAGAGGTGGCTCTAAAAAAGGGTGGTCATTCTATAATCTTGAAATATCTTGTAACCTCCATTGTTCTACCATTCTTATCTTCTTCATTAATGTAACGACTTTCTTTCAACCACTTAAAGAGGCCCAGGCTTGATTTTTAGGGGTCGTTTTGGGCCTTGGTTACATTTAAACAGTCCTTTAAATACTCAAGCTCTAAGAAAATCGCAAAATACCTTGAAATATACCTCAAACAAAAAATTTCACTTTTCATTTTTTTTCCGTGCTGTACGCGGCTGGTCTCCAGTCAGTTTGAAAATTGTGTGTCCTGTTGACAAAGTCTACAATTGAAAATGCGTTGTAGTCTATTTATATAGATGACCGCTATTGCACGACGGGAAGGATAACTCTTTGATTATCAAGACGAACCGTTTTCCAATATGGCGGGACGTTCGTAATTTCTTACGACATTATGATTTTTCAAACACGGATAATTATGGATACACATGGATTTGAAGGCTCAAATTTCAAAGGTAAGCTCTGTAGAATATTTCTGATTAGCTAACCAAAAGATTTCATGTGTTTGAGGCTGTCGGATGATTGTCCGAACAAATAAAGCCAAAATTCAAAATTTTATTGAACATCATTCAAATATATCGTTTGTGGTGCTTCTCACGCCTATGATCCAATATACACTAGCTCGAAAAGCATTATGAGTTATTCCTCGACCTTGATGTTTGTTCTTCAAGTGAAAGTGTCTTATAATTGTGGCTGTGAAGTGTGATTTCTTGGGAAGGACAATTGGGAACTTTAAGTCGTAGGATAGGGGTGAGTCCTTCAGTCTTCCACCAATACGTATAATACCGTGGCTATCAATGAAAGGGTCCAATTTATACGATTAGGATGATTTCTAAAATACTTCTTTCTTTTCCTTTGTCTTGTGTCTGTCTTGAGGTTTTGCCTCTAAAGATTTCAAAACGTTAAATTCTTGAATGAAGTATTTTTCTTGGAACCTTTTTAACTATCTCAAACTCGGCATCACGTAATTCTTCCACTGTTGATGGTCGAAATATACCATTTTTGCATAGGTTCTGTGTAGAATCTGTGTGTGTGACGCCGTGTTGAAAACAGCTATCGCCCTCCTTAATTGTAACCAATTAGAAAACCTTTCGAAATGTTTGAGATAGATTCGTTGTTTGCAGCTCCTGTGAGGAACGTGACTTTTCTTACTTCAGGACAGTCATTTCCTATCACTCTATACTATCCATTCTTATTTATCGCGTCACCTATATTTCCATTCAAAAAGTCGGGACCTTTCCGTCAAAAGTTTGAGCTGGTTAATTCCGTTGCTGTTACACCCCTGGATGCCATATCAGCAGGATTGTTTTTGCCTTTGACGTAATTCCATTGTGAAGGTGATGAACGATTTCTGATTTGTTGTACTCCATTGGTGACATAAATGTGAAATCGCTTCGAGTCGTTGGAAACATATCCAAGTACAACTTTACTGTCTGTCCAGTAATATTCTTAGTCGATCTGGTAATCTAACTTCTTTACCATACCAGCCACCTTCACTGAAACAACAGCAGCGGATAACTGGGTTTTGTAACAGGCTTTGATGGAGATACTCTCGATTTTGCCATTACAAGTGATGTACGAATTCAATTAATCTGATATAGGATGACTGTCCATATCCAGTAAGAGATGCGTCTGAGAAGTGATGAAGTTCTGCTCTTTTGACTGATCGTTTAAATGATCGATCGATTTTCAAATAGGCTAAGTTGTGTAATTCCACGTCGTGTAAGGGGTTTGTGTTGTACTGTTACCTTAAACTGAAAAGTGTCGCTTTCAATACACTATTTTACCCCTAAGGTACGTTCAATAGGCAGTTGATCATGGTCAATATCCAGTTCCATAATCTCCTTTGATCTATCTTCTTTTGGTATAGATTGTAGAACTTCTTTCTTATTGGTCAAGAATTTATGGAGTCGAAAACCTCCAAGTCTACACATATCTTTGCTTCTTTCTATAAGGTCTATAGTTAGGTATTTTAGGTAGGGAATTCAGACCATCGTCAACGTAAAAATTCCTTTTTTTTTACATCTTTTCCTAGTCTCTCTTCATATAAGTCAGCAATAGCCTTTAACCCATAGTTTGCACAACCAGGCGATTAAGTGGAACCAAAGAGATATACCTCCATTCTGTATGTCTTTGGCTCATTTTCCTAGTTATTGTCTTGCCACCAATAGAAGCTTAGGAAATATGCTCTTCATTCACCCGTAACTGGAAGGACATAGCTTCGATATCACATATAAATGCTACTTACTCTTGCCTAAATCGACACAGCACGCCCACCAAATTGTTTCTCAAATCTGGCCCTTGTAGGTGATTATTCAGGGACTCTCCCATGTAATTATGGCTACAGTCAAACACCACTCGAATCTTTGAAAGTTTTTTTGGGTGATACACGCCATGATTAGGTATATACCAAGATCTACCATATGCATTTAATTCTTCATCTGGGACGAGTTCTTGATCAAATCGTTCATGAACTTATCATAGTCTGTCCTATATTGAGGATCATTTCCAAATCTCTTTGTCGGTCCTTTTGTTCTTTTATACACCACCGCACTGTTATCTGGTAGACGTATATCATCTTCTCGAAATGGAAGTGGTATCTCAAAATGTCTGTTCTTCAGTTGGTGAATTCCTAGTTGCATCTTTACCATAAATCTGATGTCGTCATGTGACATGTACTCATCCTTCGGTGATTCGTTAAAATCAAGCTCAAACATCTGCTTTATTACATGAGTTCGAAAGGAAACATGACAAATTTTATCATCGATGTCTATTCTATAGTAGAGGGCAGATTTTGTAGATTCGTCGGGTCTGTCTTCTCCTCCAATATTTCCAACAATCGACCAACCAAGAGCTGTTTTAATAACAGAAGGGTCATTATCTCCACCAGGTATTACCTCTACAGGTTTGACTGCTTTGATACAATTAATGCCAATAATACCATTTCAGGATCAAAGGGCATCAGTTCCCTAGAGATTTTCTGTAGATGGGTCCACCTATCAGTTGTACGTTTGTTTGGTATCTGACTTTTATGTACAGGGATCTTATCTCTTAAAGGGATAATAGGCGTTAGAATACACTCGTCCTACGGCTTATATTTGTGTTTCATATTGACTATTAGTTAAATAAGTATGCATCCAACACTTTACCAAATTTTAAAAAGCCACAATAAAAATATATTCTGAATTTTAAAAAAAAGTGAGCCAGCGACGATTCCATTCAGTTTGAGAATAAAAGCGTCTGGTAAATCAACGCTAAAACATCATTGTGGAATTCAACAGTAGGGGTCAAGGACGCGTGAAAACCCACATGTTAGAGTTACTTCCCTTTATATTTACACGATTTGAAAATCGCTTGATGGATGGCTCAAGCGTTTTATGATTAAGGGGGTTGACAACCTTATCGTTCGAAGTGTATTTCAATCAAGAAACGTATTAAGTTTATATCCATTCTATTTGGCATTAAAAGAAACTCATCTAGTAAAAATTTTAGCTCAATCGCTTCAGTAGTTCGTCTGATATCCATCCGTGAAGATAATCTATTTATAGAACAAAACGGGGTATTCCTCTATGTAGACGTACAAATTACGTTGTCAGTTGACATTTGTGATTACAACGTCATCGGCTAAATAAACATTCTCTACGTTTGCCGGTCAGTTATTGTTAATATCGGCACGCGAAGTAAGAGTTTGTGTATCGGGGGAATCCAGAAGTCACGTGATGTCCCATAAATCATTACGTCACATGTAAACAGAGAAAATTTTATGATTGTTGGGTAGGGGTGTTTTGACATGTGCTAATCCATTGTTTTAGCACTCCAATTGTGTGGATATCGGTGCATATCGATGCCTAAAAGGTGCTTAAAGATTTCTACAGCATGAAAGACAATCTTTTAACAACATGATCGTTAATTACGAAAGGTTTACATGTGTTTGCAAAATGTTGAAAAAAAATGCCATTTTTCCAAAAGCATATCTCGCTTACAATTTATCCGATTTTTACAAACTTTGGCTTCAGCTAAAGCTTACGATGTCCTCTATAACTTTACGTTGGCTTTTTTTTTATAAAATGAATAGTTTTTTAAAAATTCAATTTTTCGTAAATGCACTCGCAAAATTTTGATTTCTATCAATATCTTCAAAACAAAAAAATTTTTTCCAAAAAGCCAACGTAATTTTGTAGAGATACATGTAGACTTGCGTTGTGCAAAATTTCAACCTTCTATATTAAATAGCCTAGTAGATATGCTAATTTTAAGGGAATAATTGACGTTTTTTTCGTTCATCTTTCATACCCTATTTCTTAAAGTTGAAATGTCATAAAGAAATAAATTTTATATTTTTGGATAGCTGAAAGTCCCCTCTTTCCATTGATATTTAAATATTTCAGATAGGTGGAAAAGAAGTGGTTGAAATCGTCTATTTTTTGTACATAGGTTTAGGGTTGTCAACCCCCTTAACTACTTTATTTTGGGGATTTATCGGATTTTAGAGGGATTTTGATGTATAGGTAAGTCCACTGATGGATATATACTGTTATTGTCCAAATTTGAGTGAACTTAAAATTTTATGTTCGTTCTAACGCCTATTATCCCTTTAAGAAAGTGTTTGGTAAGGCTAATGCTCAATATTGAGTGGAACCTGCCGTTTTTACTAATATTTTGGTCATTATCATTGGTCGCTATTGATACAATTTGATACAAAGTGTTGACTGTCGGTCTTTTCCTTTGCAGAATATGGCGTATAATCGGTGTCATGTAATGCAGTTGGGTTAAATCTTTGACATAATTCCTTTTACACTTACAAAATTTATCCGTGCCAGGTCTAGACCAGGCACGGTTTGGTAGAAAAAATCGTAATGTAAAAAGGTCCAAGTGAGCCAGGCACGGTTAAATCCGTGCCGGGCCTGGCCCACCTAAAAGGGGTGGTCTCGGTCCGGACCTGCCACGCTTTGAGTTGCGCTTAACCGGAAGATTGTTATCATTTCAATCGACACAAATACGAAGAAATGCGTGAATTGGAGAGTTGGCATCGAACAAGTTGATTAGATTGTTGCCTTATATGAAGTTTTCTTCGCCTTATACGGGTATTATCCATTTTAAACAAAAATATAATAGTTAGGAAGTTCACATTTCCCGCCATGTTGGATTCTGTTTCGTGTTCTCTCCGTCTAGAGAGCTCCATTAATTCCGGTGAATAAGCGAGCCCGGCTCACTTGTTCAACGTATAATGTAAAAGGTTTAAAATATGCGAGCCTGGCACGGTGCCTGGCACGGCTCACTTGTAGGGTATATTGTAAAAGGGAGATTACAAACTTTCTTTCTTCGACAGTCTTGCTTCATGTGTCCATATTTCAGACACCCACGACATTGGGACTTACTTTCTTGTGAAGTTTAATCTTTCAATTAGTGGTAATTTCATAAAATCCTCACAGTCGTTCAATTCGTGGTTCTTGTTGCATTTTAAGCAGTTAGCCTTCTTTGTTTCATTGCGATTTGATTCTGTAGTTGAACTATTTGTCGATAAGGTTCTTCTTTCGGAAATCTTTCGTTTCTGTGTGGAAATACCTTCCTTTGATATTTTATAGTCGATGTAAATACGTTGGTTACGGGGTAACATGCGATACGCGCTTCTTTTTCTATAAACGTTGCAAGCGCTGAAAATGGTGGATAAGTGTTAAACAGAATAGAATTAGCCTTCAAATACGTCTCGTTGGTGTCTTAGGACAGTAAACCATTCCTATGGCTCCCTTGTACTACGCTCAATGAGATTTTGGAAAGACTTTGACCACATCGGGTATTTTAAAAAATTGCCGTCGAAGACGTTAGGTTCGGGTCTAGGCAATGCGTCACGATCTTTCCTGTCGGTAAGGAGGTCACAAGTACAGACAGTGTATCACGATTTACATGCGGTATAGCTAGGCGTATTTGATCTCTGTAAGACTGGGGCATGACTACTGAATTACAAGTGGCTTGGGCCGATAATAATTGTGTATTGGGCTATTTGTATGACATAAAGTGGTGGAACCTCGGGAATACGAGAATTTTGAACAAAGTGTGTATTTGGTTCGGGTCTAGGCAATGCGTCACGATCTTTCCTGTCGGTAAGGAGGTCACAAGTACAGACAGTGTATCGCGATTTACATGCGGTATAGCTAGGCGTATTTGATCTCTGTAAGACTGGGGCATGACTACTGAATTACAAGTGGCTTGGGCCGATAATAATTGTGTATTGGGCTATTTGTATGACATAAAGTGGTGGAACCTCGGGAATACGAGAATTTTGAACAAAGTGTGTATTTGAACCAGTAATATCAATCGCTATTAATTCGCCTGAACGATCAGATAGGACTAGGGGGTCAGAATAACATTGTTCATTTTATTGTGAGTTTAGATACTATTCAATATGTGCCCTTTTATCATTCTCTAGTTCAATATTACATTCACTATTATGCCTACTTGAGCGGTGGGGGTGAAATTCCGAATTCCAGAACTGTCCGAATTGGGTCAGAAAAGACTAAAAGTTCGAAACTAAATTTCCGCCAAAAGTCGTGCACAAATTCAGGATCAAAACATTTTACATCAAAAAACGAATATTTAAAACGTTTTTCTTTGGCCAAATCACAATACCTATTTTTCTTTTGTGTTATATAATTCTAGTGAGCTAACCCATAATAATATTGTCTGTCAATTGACATGATTTAATTTTTAATAAGTATTATTTCTATTAGGCTAGTCAATGAATACTGTTTGTGGTCTGTGACCAATATTTTTTATCATTATCTCCCTTGATAAGCCTAACTGTGAAAAACCCAAAAAAAGTATATCGAAATGACAATTTCGAACTTGACCAAGATGACATCAACTTCAATGATCACACCAAAATTCCAATCAGATGAAAACTGTTGTCTCTATTGTGTTCACAAGTCTATTTCGACGCAATTTGACTTAGTCAAGGCCAATAACTAAAAAATCGTTCACCCAAAAATCGTGACGATCAAACTTGTCCAAGATTTCATCAATATAAATGATTACACCAAATTTCATTCAAATCAAATGGAAATTGTGATCTCTATCGCGTTCACAAGCCAATTTTGAGGCGTTTTGACTAAGTCAAGTATAATAACTAAAAAACCATTAATCGAAAAATCGCCAATTTCGAACTTGTCCAAGATCTCATCAATATAAATGATCACAGCAAGTTTCATTCAAATCTGATGAAAACTGTGTCTCTATCGCCTTCACAAGTCAATTTTGACGCGTTTTGGCTAAGTCAAGTGCAATAACTCAAAAACCATTATCGAAAAATCACCAATTTCGAACTTGTCCAAGATCTTATCAATATAAATGATTACAGCAAGTTTCATTCAAATCTGATGAAAACTGTAGTCTCTATCGCGTTCACAAGCCCAAATTTTTACGCGTTTTGGCCCAAGTCAAGTGCAATAACTCAAAAACCTTATCGAAAAATCCCAATTTCGAACTTGTTCCCAAAATCTCATCAATATTAAAAAATCACAGAAAATTTCATTTAAATCCGATGAAAACTGTAGTCTCTATCCGTTCAAAGCCAATTTTGACGGTTTTTCTAAGTCAAGTGCAATAACTCAAAAACCGTTCATCGAAAAATTGCCAATTTCGAACTTGTTCCAAAATCTCATCAATATTAAAAAATCACAGAAAATTTTATTTAAATCCGAAAAACTGTAGCCCCTATTCCCTTCAAAGCCCAAATTTTGGGCGGCGAAAAAGTCAAGGGGGGCAATAACCAAAAAATTCATAAAAAGTTTTAAATTTCCGGTTTTTAAATGTAAAAGTTTTAAAACCGAAAAAAATGCCCTTTTGGCCCGGGGGAAATTTATTTTCAACCCTTTAGTCTTTTCTGAAACCCAATTCCCCAGTTCAATTGGAATTTTCCCCCCAAAAGTAAGAAACACTGGTTTTTTCGTTAAATTTTTTTACCTCGGTACCTTTCATCCTTTTTCCCTTTTTTCTATAAAAAAAACCCAAAAATTGGCTGGAACCCTGGGCCCCTTTCTGCCCTTTTAATCTTTTTTTTTTATTTTCCCTTTTTATCTTTGGTTTTATTTAAAAATTCCAACTTTTCTTTGGTCCCCTTATTTTTTCAAAATTTTTTGAAAATTTTTACCAAACCAAAAAAGGGAATTTTAAAATTTGGGCCCAAAATTTTTTAACCCCTTAAAATTCAAAATTTTATTGAACATCATCCATCATTCAAATATAATAAAGAGGTTAATAACGTTCCGAAAAAACCCTTGTGCTCACTTGGGTGGTCTATGCAGTAAAAATGGAGAACCGGAAAAAACAATAGTCAGACGATCATAAAGGGAAACAACTTCTCATAGCCTTGGTAACTGCCCAATGACGCCCTTGCAGTAGTTAGACTAGCATAAAGGAGGACAACTCCTGATAAACTTAGCGTTCTTTACAACTATCACGAAGGCTATATGATCTTGTCAAAATCCATCTGAAAGGCTTGATGTCAACTCTAAGCCATTTGGGAGCTTTTGGTTGTTAGAAATTGTACACAATACGTATTTTACCAGGCTTTTTAGCATTATCGATCCCATGATGTGGTATATACCAGATGTGACCATTATTAATTGAAAGAACTTCGTTTGGTACCAATTCCGCATAACCATTTTCTAGTGTGTTTTTCATTAAACGTTCATTATCGTTATTGTATTGGACAGAATATAATTATCTTTTCTGCTTAGGGATTGAGATGAACTGTCCGATTTATCAACCCGGTTTCACGCCTCTCAGTGATGACATGAAAAGGCTTTTAATGCCCCATGTGCTACATATTTGCACATTAGAGATCCCTCCCAACAGTAAGAAATCGCATAAAGGTTAGTAGGTTAAGAGCAGTAATAAATGAATATTTTCATACAATCGGTACCGTTTCATCTTTCCTTCGTTCGTATAAAAATGTCATTAACCGAGGAGAAATATGGTCTGGGAAACCCCTAGTTGATGATACATTATCTGACCTCAATCATAATTGAATCTTGTAGTATTTTAGTTTAGTTTTATTCCCTTTCTTATCTTGGTTAAAATAGTTTAAAAATTGCTAACTATTTCTCTTGGTCATGATTTTTTCAAACTTTACCTGACAATCTTCGAGCGAAGACAAATAATGGGCAATATGAAATTGGCACTACATTTTAATTAGCAATTACAAATTACAACAATGTTATACATAAACATTATAAAATCAACATATATTACAAATATTAAAACTCCCAAACCCAAAAGTGGATTTTGTTACAGAAGGTGTTTAAAAAGATTGAAGGTTAGAGTAAAGCATTTAAAGCACCCCGGCGGCTAGGGGGGTCGCATTCAACGTACCGTGCGAAGCAGGAACTTGACCAGTAGCCTAAAGTCTGAAATTTTCTTGTCCGAGAGACCACTTTTTTTAGGGTGGTGAATGGCTCAGTGGTTAGCGAGTTGGACTGTCGTCTGCTAGGCGACTAGGTGCCGTGAGTTCGAATCCCGATCGGTGCGAGGAAATAAAAAATTAGGTCTGATTCCTAGGCCCGTGCTTTCCCGGAACTACGAGATAGTAGTTTCCCCCCCCCCTATCTAAATCTGCCAGTGCCAGGATATATGGCTGTCTCCCCGAGCGGGTGTAAGAGAACATTCATTTGAATCGTTTGGGCGACCCAAAAATGAGTTCTGAAACCACTTTTTTTAGGGGGGTGAATGGCTCAGTGGTTAGCGAGTTGGACTGTCGTCCGCTAGGGGCCCCCCCCCCATCCTTTTGGTGCCCCCGGGGGAGTTCGAATTTCCCCGAAAAATTTCCGGGTTGCGAGGAAATAAAAAATTAGGTCTGATTCCTAGGCCCGTGCTTTCCCGGAACTACGAGATAGTAGTTTCCCCCCCCCCCCCTAAGTAAAGCAGCATGGGGAAGTAAGTTTAGGTAGGAATACTTGAATCGGTTTAGAGCGAAATTGCAAGGTTTTTGTCACCTTCAAGAGGATGACTAGACCCCAGTCAACTTGAGACATCCATCCGCTGAAAATTAAAAGAGGGATCAAAAATTCCTTTACTAGGAAATTGATGGGTCTAAAAAATCCAAAAAAGCCTAACAAGCATGCTGCCCAAAATACAGAATTCTTAAAAGAAGGGGACAATACCTTCTTTAAACGAACTAAAATATCGAGAGTTATGGGTACTTTGCAAGATTGGACCGTTCCCAAATCACTTAAGCGGCCACTCTATGATTATGTCACTAAACCCATTCAACTTGTGAATTACAGATATAACATTAAAATAAGAAATAACTATACGCAAATCTCTTAACATCAACAACTAATGCAATATGCAATTCCATAATATGCTGAGTTACCGGATTAGATTCCTTTCCAACTTGTTTACAAAAATCCATGTAACACTTTAAGTGTCTTTTATATGTACTGATAGTAGATTTAGCCAACCCCTTGCTTCGGAATCTGGGTACAGTTTCTCCAGGGAGGGGATAGTTACACCACCTATGAAAATAAAATTTTTTTAAAAACTGTGATTAAGTAACTCAGCACTACTAAAGTAATA
>CM060202.1:25073915-25089644 GCA_030562195.1 Nipponacmea schrenckii | reverse complement strand
TATCGCCTATCAACTGGTAAAGTTTCAAAATTTTACCATTTATATTAAAGGAGAAATCACGGTCTGAAATTTTTGCCGATGACCCTTGAATATTGAATTGCAAATCGTGGATAAAATATTTAACCTAATTGCATAAAACCTATAATTGTTAGTTGACAAATACATTGAAGTTTTCAAATCTGAAAATCCGGTCAAAATCGAACTGAAAATAAACTTGCTATAGCAAAAAAACCTGAACTTCCGGTTCTCACTTCCTGTCAGAGATAGAACTTCCGGTTTTGTTTTATTTGATAATAGAAATCATTCTAAGATCAACTGTAGATTTAGAATTTCTGCACCTTTTACCAGTTTGTCTGCAAACTCATCCAAGAATTAAAAAAAAAAAAAAAAAAAAAAAAAAAATAAAATAATCCGAACGATTACAATACGTTTTCGCCAAAGTCGAAATACGTAAACTAGATCCCCAGGCTTCGCGAGGTTCTGACGCAGTGCGTAGTAGTTTTGACATACGCTTTAAAACTACCCCACAAAGTATCGGTAGAACAGTAACGTTATTTTACAGAGTATAAGTCGTTTTATTTCAAAGCATAATTGGTTTCGCTGAAACTCGTGTCATGTAGATCGCCCAAACGCATAATTAAACAAACAGTTTTTAACGCTGAAATTCGCAATTTTCAAATGGTGATAAAACGGAAAGTATACATCGTACATCAAAATATAATATATCAATGGATAGATCTTTTCGAGAGCTATCAAATTTGTGCAGCTCACAAGGTCACCAAAGGTCAAGGTTACAATATACGACCATTTGAATTTTTTATATATTACTATCAGGTAAATATCGAAATCAAAATCAAAATTCAAAAATCGGTTTCCAAAAATAATTCAACAATCGATATAACATTCTATAGGCATCAAAATTACACGAATCGGAGCATCTCCAGAGCCCCAATTTCGATTTAAAGAAAATTACGCACAGTTAGTAGAGAAGAAAATACAAATTTTGAAATACTAAAAAGCGCATTTTAAGTGGAAATATGTGGATTTATATATCATTAAAAAGAGAGAATAAACTGTAAACAGATTCAATATGAATTTTTGTTATTCATAAATTAGTTCACGTGACAGAGCTCTTTAAAAATAAAAATCACAAATTTCAATCGGTTATAAACCCGGATGTGGACATCGGACAACACAAATGAATATATCATTGAATAGATATCATCAAGGGCAATAAATCGTGTTCAGGTCACAAGGTCACCAAAGGTCAAGGTCACGAAATATTGGCCTTTGAAATTTTGATCATTACCAAAAAAATTAAAATGGGAATAAAAGAAAATCAAAATCAAAATTCAAAAATCGGCTTCCAAATATAATTGCGCAATCGACTCTAGTTATTAGATATGAAAAATAACGAAAATCCCTTGATTCCCTGAATTTGAATTTCAAATTTTATAAAAGTTTGACATTTCAATATGTCGGCTTTTTGTTGCTTTCGGTCGGAATATTTTCATCCTCGTTTTTTTGTATGACTATTTCTAGCATATTGCAAAAAGAATTTTTGAAATATCTTGAAAATTCCGGAAATTGATTTTAAATTTTAAAAGCGAATAACGTCAAAACCGGAAGTGATTTCGAAAATTTATAAAATAATTTTTGATCGCATTAATAGTGTCTATCTACCTATTAATTTTCGGGTGCATAGAAATAAAATTGTAGAACTTGAAAAAAAAAGCAAAAATTAAATTTAAAAAAGTCAGCTACAAAGGTAATGAAACTAGCAGTTTTAAACTGCAATTATGTAGCTAGCAGTTTAAAGAAGCTAACAAATGAAGTTTTGTCAAAATCAATTGAAAAATAAAGGTAATAAACAGCAAAAACCAAAAAAGCGCTATTGCCCACAGCTCGCTTCCGGTTGCTCTAAATAACGTCATTTTACATTTAACAAATAGTAGTCTTAAAGTTTGATTAGCCAATAGCAACAGGTAGTTTGTGGCAAGTTGCCTTCTTAGAGTACAATCGAGGGTAAAATTCGAAAAAAAAAAAAAAAAAAACGCACTGCAATAAAAAAAATAAAATAATCCGAACGATTACAATACGTTTTCGCCAAAGTCGAAATACGTAACTATAAAAGTCAGATCTATATTGTATTCAAGGGTAGAATAAATAGTAATAGAAACTATACAAGTCAGACCTATATTGTATTCAAGGGTAGAAAAAATAGTAATAGAAACTATACAAGTCAGACCTATATTGTATTCAAGGGTAGAATAAATAGTAATAGAAACTATACAAGTCAGACCTATTTTTTGTTCAAGGGTAGAATACATAGTAATAGAAACTATACAAGTCAGACCTATATTATATTCAAGGGTAGAATAAATAGTAATAGAAACTATACAAGTCAGACCTATATTGTATTCAAGGGTAGGATAAATAGTAATTGAAACTATACAAGTCAGATCTATATTGTATTCAAGGGTAGAATATATAGTATTTGAAACTATACAAGTCAGATCTATATTGTGTTCAAGGGTAGAATAAATAGTAATAGAAACTATACAAGTCAGATCTATATTGTATTCAAGGGTAGAATAAATAGTAATAGAACCTATACAAGTCAGATCTATATTGTATTCAAGGGTAGAATAAATAGTAATAGAAACTATAGAAGTCAGATTTATATTGTATTCAAGGGTAGAATAAATAGTAATAGAAACTATACAAGTCAGATCTATATTGTATTCAAGGGTAGAATAAATAGTAATAGAAACTATACAAGTCAGAATTATATTGTATTCAAGGGTAGAATAAATAGTAATAGAAACTATACAAGTCAGATCTATATTGTATTCAAGGGTAGAATAAATAGTAATAGAAACTATACAAGTCAGACCTATATTGTATTCAAGGGTAGAATATATAGTAATAGAAACTATACAAGTCAGACCTATATTGTATTCAAGGGTAGAATATATAGTAATAGAAACTATACAAGTCAGACCTATATTGTATTCAAGGGTAATAGAAACTATACAAGTCAGATCCATATTGTATTTAAGGGTAGAATAAATAGTAATAGAAACCATACAAGTCAGACCTATATTGTGTTCAAGGGTAGAATAAATAGTAATAGAAACTATACAAGTCAGATCTATATTGTGTTCAAGGGTAGAATAAATAGTAATAGAAACTATACAAGTCAGACCTATATTGTATTCAAGGGTGGAATATATAGTATTTGAAACTATACAAGTCAGATCTATATTGTGTTCAAGGGTAATAGAAACTATACAAGTCAGATCCATATTGTATTTAAGGGTAGAATAAATAGTAATAGAAACCATACAAGTCAGACCTATATTGTGTTCAAGGGTAGAATAAATAGTAATAGAAACTATACAAGTCAGATCTATATTGTGTTCAAGGGTAGAATAAATAGTAATAGAAACTATACAAGTCAGACCTATATTGTATTCAAGGGTAGAATATATAGTATTTGAAACTATACAAGTCAGATCTATATTGTATTCAAGGGTAGAATAAATAGTAATAGAAACTATACAAGTCAGATCTATATTGTGTTCAAGTGTAGAATAAATAGTAATAGCAACTATACAAATCAGATCTATATTGTATTCAAGGGTAGAATAAATAGTAATAGAAACTATACAAGTCAGATCTATATTGTATTCAAGAGTAGAATAAATAGTAATATAAACTATACAAGTCAGACCTATATTGTATTCAAGGGAAGAATAAAAAGTAATAGTAACTATACAAGTCAGACCTATATTGTATTCAAGGGTAGAATATATAGTAATAGAAACTATACAAGTCAGACCTATATTGTATTCAAGGGTAGAATAAATAGTAATAGAAACTATACAAGTCAGACCTATATTGTTTTCAAGGATAGAATATATAGTAATAGAAACTATACAAGTCAGACCTATATTGTTTTCAAGGGTAGGATAAATAGTAATAGAAACTATACAAGTCAGACCTATATTGTTTTCAAGGGTAGGATAAATAGTAATAGAAACTATACAAGTCAGACCTATATTGTTTTCAAGGGTAGAATATATAGTAATAGAAACTATACAAGTCAGACCTATATTGTTTTCAAGGGTAGAATAAATAGTAATAGAAACTATACAAGTCAGACCTATATTGTTTTCAAGGATAGAATATATAGTAATAGAAACTATACAAGTCAGACCTATATTGTTTTCAAGGGTAGAATATATAGTAATAGAAACTATACAAGTCAGACCTATATTGTTTTCAAGGGTAGGATAAATAGTAATAGAAACTATACAAGTCAGACCTATATTGTTTTCAAGGGTAGGATAAATAGTAATAGAAACTATACAAGTCAGACCTATATTGTTTTCAAGGGTAGAATATATAGTAATAGAAACTATACAAGTCAGACCTATATTGTTTTCAAGGGTAGAATAAATAGTAATAGAAACTATACAAAATGAAATGAAATGAATGGAGTTTTACGTCCTACTCTTCTGCACCTTATGGGCTAATGAAGACGGTAGAAACTATACAAGTCAGATCTATATTGTATTCAAGGGTAGAATAAATAGTAATAGAAACTATACAAGTCCGATCTATATTGTGTTCAAGGGTAGAATAAATAGTAATAGAAACTATACAAGTCAGATCTATATTGTATTCAAGGGTAGAATAAATAGTAATAGAAACTAGAATTGCTTACAATTATGAACGTATTTCGAGAGCCTTAAAATATTATATAGGCTAAATTTGCAATTACCTACATCTAGACAATATATTGAATATCATTTGACCTAGTTTTCAAAGTCATAAAATAATTAGGTCACACCTTCCGTAACGGTTAATGATGGCGAAAATATGAAAATTATCAATTTTTGCTGTATTTAAGTACACTTATCTCTATGAATTAAAAAACATCTACTCGTAGACAATATATTGAATATTATTTGACCTAATTTTCAAGGTCATAGATTAAGTGGGTCACACCTTCCGTACCCGTTAAAGTGACCTAATTTTGAAAAAATCGAAATTTAAATAATTCGAAAGAAAATACGAAATTTGAAAATCGGTCTCCAAGAAAAGGTAGATAATGATCCATTGTATCTATGTGCTAAATTTCATCAAAATCGGTCTATCAGTAGTGTCTGAATTTCGGATTTAAGAATTGTAACGAAAATTCAAAATGGCGGCCGATATGGCAGCTTGACCTAATTATTTAGGTCAAATCAATTACTATTGACAAGTTATTTATAAAACAGTTTTCACTTTTCACCTAGCAGTTATAGACCGGAAGTTACGTAATTACGTCATTTGAGGCTAAACCGGAAGTGGAATTTTTTTTTCACATTTTTTCAAAAATTATAAACATATCGCCTATCAACTGGTAAAGTTTCAAAATTTTACCATTTATATTAAAGGAGAAATCACGGTCTGAAATTTTTGCCGATGACCCTTGAATATTGAATTGCAAATCGTGGGTAAAATATTTAACCTAATTGCATAAAACCTATAATTGTTAGTTGACAAATACATTGAAGTTTTCAAATCTGAAAATCCGGTCAAAATCGAACTGAAAATAAACTTGCTAAAGCAAAAAAACCTGAACTTCCGGTTCTCACTTCCTGTCAGAGATAGAACTTCCGGTTTTGTTTTATTTGATAATTGAAATCATTCTAAGATCAACTGTAGATTTAGAATTTCTGCACCTTTTACCAGTTTGTCTGCAAACTCATCCAAGAATTACAAAAAAAACTAGAATTGCTTACAATTATGAACGTATTTCGAGAGCCTTAAAATATTATGTAGGCTAAATTTGCAATTACCTACATCTAGACAATATATTGAATATCATTTGACCTAGTTTTCAAAGTCATAAAATAATTAGGTCACACCTTCCGTAACGGTTAATGATGGCGAAAATATGAAAATTATCAATTTTTGCTGTATTTAAGTACACTTATCTCTATGAATTTTTTAAGTAAGCCAAATTAAAAAATATCTACTCGTAGACAATATATTGAATATTATTTGACCTAATTTTCAAGGTCATAGATTAAGTGGGTCACACCTTCCGTACCCGTTAAAGTGACCTAATTTTGAAAAAATCGAAATTTAAATAATTCGAAAGAAAATACGAAATTTGAAAATCGGTCTCCAAGAAAAGGTAGATAATGATCCATTGTATCTATGTGCTAAATTTCATCAAAATCGGTCTATCAGTAGTGTCTGAATTTCGGATTTAAGAATTGTAACGAAAATTCAAAATGGCGGCCGATATGGCAGCTTGACCTAATTATTTAGGTCAAATCAATTACTATTGACAAGTTATTTATAAAACAGTTTTCACTTTTCACCTAGCAGTTATAGACCGGAAGTTACGTAATTACGTCATTTGAGGCTAAACCGGAAGTGGAATTTTTTTTTTCACATTTTTTCAAAAATTATAAACATATCGCCTATCAACTGGTAAAGTTTCAAAATTTTACCATTTATATTAAAGGAGAAATCACGGTCTGAAATTTTTGCCGATGACCCTTGAATATTGAATTGCAAATCGTGGGTAAAATATTTAACCTAATTGCATAAAACCTATAATTGTTAGTTGACAAATACATTGAAGTTTTCAAATCTGAAAATCCGGTCAAAATTGAACTGAAAATAAACTTGCTAAAGCAAAAAAAACCTGAACTTCCGGTTCTCACTTCCTGTCAGAGATAGAACTTCCGGTTTTGTTTTATTTGATAATAGAAATCATTCTAAGATCAACTGTAGATTTAGAATTTCTGCACCTTTTACCAGTTTGTCTGCAAACTCATCCAAGAATTACAAAAAAAAAAAAAATAAAAAAAACTAGAATTGCTTACAATTATGAACGTATTTCGAGAGCCTTAAAATATTATGTAGGCTAAATTTGCAATTACCTACATCTAGACAATATATTGAATATCATTTGACCTAGTTTTCAAAGTCATAAAATAATTAGGTCACACCTTCCGTAACGGTTAATGATGGCGAAAATATGAAAATTATCAATTTTTGCTGTCTTTAAGTACACTTAACTCTATGAATTTTTTAAGAAAGCCAAATTAAAAAATATCTACTTGTAGACAATATATTGAATATTATTTGACCTAATTTTCAAGGTCATAGATTAAGTGGGTCACACCTTCCGTACCCGTTAAAGTGACCTAATTTTGAAAAAATCGAAATTTAAATAATTCGAAAGAAAATACGAAATTCGAAAATCGGTCTCCAAGAAAAGGTAGATAATGATCCATTGTATCTATGTGCTAAATTTCATCAAAATCGGTCTATCAGTAGTGTCTGAATTTCGGATTTAAGAATTGTAACGAAAATTCAAAATGGCGGCCGATATGGCAGCTTGACCTAATTATTTAGGTCAAATCAATTACTATTGACAAGTTATTTATAAAACAGTTTTCACTTTTCACCTAGCAGTTATAGACCGGAAGTTACGTAATTACGTCATTTGAGGCTAAACCGGAAGTGGAATTTTTATTTTCACATTTTTTCAAAAATTATAAACATATCGCCTATCAACTGGTAAAGTTTCAAAATTTTACCATTTATATTAAAGGAGAAATCACGGTCTGAAATTTTTGCCGATGACCCTTGAATATTGAATTGCAAATCGTGGGTAAAATATTTAGCCTAATTGCATAAAACCTATAATTGTTAGTTGACAAATACATTGAAGTTTTCAAATCTGAAAATCCGGTCAAAATCGAACTGAAAATAAACTTGCTAAAGCAAAAAAACCTGAACTTCCGGTTCTCACTTCCTGTCAGAGATAGAACTTCCGGTTTTGTTTTATTTGATAATAGAAATCATTCTAAGATCAACTGTAGATTTAGAATTTCTGCACCTTTTACCAGTTTGTCTGCAAACTCATCCAAGAATTACAAAAAAAAAAAAAAAAAAAAAAAAATAAAATAATCCGAACGATTACAATACGTTTTCGACAAAGTCGAAATACGTAATAATCCGAACGATTACAATACGTTTTCGCCAAAGTCGAAATACGTAACTATACAAGTCAGACCTATATTGTGTTCAAGGGTAGAATAAATAGTAATAGAAACTATACAAGTCAGACCTATATTGTATTCAAGGGTAGAATAAATTGTAATAGAAACTATACAAGTCAGATCTATATTGTATTCAAGGGTAGAATATATAGTATTTGAAACTATACAAGTAAGATCTATATTGTGTTCAAGGGTAATAGAAACTATACAAGTCAGATCCATATTATATTTAAGGGTAGAATAAATAGTAATAGAAACTATACAAGTCAGACCAATATTGTATTCAAGGGTAGAATGAATAGTATTTAAAACTATACAAGTCAGATCTATATTGTATTCAAGGGTAGAATAAATAGAAATAGAAACTATACATGTCCGACATATATTGTATTCAAGGGTAGAATAAATAGTAATAGAAACTATACAAGTCAGAACTATAGTGTATTCAAGGGTAGAATAAATAGTAATAGAAACTATACAAGTCCGACCTATATTGTTTTCAAGGGTAGAATACAAATCAGACCTATATTGTATTCAATGGTAGAATAAATAGAATAAATAGTAATAGAAACTATACAAGTCAGACCTATATGGTATTCTAGAGTAGAATAAATAGTTATAGAAACTATACAAGTCAGATCTATATTGTATTCTAGGGCAGAATAAATAGTAATAGAATCTCTACAAGTCTGACCTATATTGTATTCAAGGGTAGAATATATAGCAAAAGATATATAAGTCAGATCTATATTGTATTCAAGGGTAGAATAAATAGTAATAGAAACTATACAAGTCAGACCTATATTGTATTCAAGGGTAGAATAAATAGTAATAGAAACTATACAAGTCAGACCTATATTGTATTCAAGGGTAGAATATATAGCAAAAGATATATAAGTCAGATCTATATTGTATTCAAGGGTAGAATAAATAGTAATAGAAACTATACAAGTCAGACCTATATTGTGTTCAAGGGTAGAATAAATAGTAAAAGAATCTGTACAAGTCAGACCTATATTGTATTCAAGGGTAGAATAAATAGTAATAGGAACTATACAAGTCAGACCTATATTGTATTCAATGGTAGAATAAATAGTAATAGAAACTATACAAGTCAGACCTATATTGTATTCAAGGGTAGAATAAATAGTAATAGAAACTATACAAGTCAGACCTACATTGTATTTAAGGGGAGAATAAATAGTAATAGAAACTATACAGGTCCGACCTATATTGTATTCAAGGGTAGAATATATAGTTATTTTAATCAATTATTTGAAATAACATTGAAGAATTAAAAAGAACTAGTATTTTCAATCAACAATTTGTTATTCGTGACTATCGGTTTACCAATGATGAATATTGATATGATTTTAGATCTATATCTTACTATATGTTTTCTCTCGAATTTTTATAATATACAAATTTATAATAAAAGTATAATTGTCTGTATTAACTAAGTATTAACCGTTAATTCGAGAAAAAGATTCAAAATAGTAAAGAACTAGTTTCCTGTGCGTTTTTCACAGTAGTCAGTAGATTTGCAAGAGAGCATCGTTTGAATGGAAAAAAGATATTTCTAAGCTAATACCTTTAACACTTAGAGTAAAACTCTTCTTGACTTCTCCATGAATGTTGTTGACCAGACAGACGTAAACACCTTCATGTGAACTGTTGACATTCTCAATTACCAAATCATTTTCAAACGAATTCTCTGTTAATTTAACTAAACCATTGGATTCAAACTTTTTATAATCTTTTTCCCATGTGACATCGCACTTAGGGTGACACTTAGCTGAACATCTTAATTTTAAATCATCATTTTTATTTAAAGTTATCTCCCTTTTATCTGGATCTAGTGTAACATCGATAGGGGCATCTGAAGATTAGTATAAACCAGCTTCATTGAAGATTGGTTGTAAGACATAAGAAGATACACAGAGAAGATCACGTGTTTGCAGCAAATACAACATTTTGGTTTCAAACCAACCGGCAGCTTGTGAACTAGGAATTTATATTAATTTGTTTTTCACAATACTCATACGTAAACGTTATCCGTAAAAAATAGGCGATCATTCTTTTTAATTATAACAAGTCCATTTTTAGAAGGGCTTTTTGTACTTTCGTTAATAAAGGGATAATAGGTCTTAGCATGAAAAATAAAATTTTTGTTCTCAAGAAAGGTCAATATGAGTGTAAATTCATCAGGGAACTTTCCTGGTGTCATAAAGTAACAGAATGTCTTAAAATCTTGAAAACTCGCAAAAATAAGTCATTTTCGAAAAACGCTTAATTAATTTATTAAGCGTTTTTCAATAACCAAATGCATCTTTATGGATAATTACTTAGTTTTTTAGATGTTCATTTATTTTTTTATGTTATTTATGGTACAAGGTATATTTACTGATGAATAGAGCTCTTACTGACCAAATTTAAAATTTTCAAATTTTATGTTCATTTATAGGCCTATTTTCCCTTTAAGTTATTGTTTTTGATAATTTAGTTTGAGCTATGGGTAGCAAAGGAACAACTTTTCAAAAACGTCCTTAGTCAAAGGACTACAAAGTGGCTGTATATATTATTTAGATTTGAAAACAGACATACAGTCATATTTTATACACATCAATGGGTTGTCAAAAGATAAACGAACTGATAAACAAAACGCGTCATTATGGTTAGCGAATATAAATAAATGGACGTTGAACTTTAAAAATTGTTAGGCAGTTTTGTGGTAATCATTCCAAATTGCATAGCAAGCAATTGATTGACCTATACATAATTTATTTATTAATTAAAAATAACTTACATTCAGGTTTAGCTGCAAATGTTTCACTTTCCGAGACATTATTACACTCTTCAATATCTATATATAAAATAGTTTCCAAACAATTTATTTTATTAAAAGTTTAACCAACATAAATTTCATTATTATGTAAAGGGACACTGCGTTGAATGAACATGAAATGTGAAAATTTTAAACTTAGCTAAAAAGAGCTCTATTCATCAGCAAATATGCCTACTGCCATAAATAACATAAAAATAATAAATAAATACTGTTTATAAGATATATAGAAATAGGCGTAGGTAAAGACGCACAAGAAACTTAATAAAGCCATTGGGATCAAATGAAATGAAATGAATGGAGTTTTACGTCCTACTCTTCTGCACTCATGGGCTAATGAAGACGGGATTGGGATCAAAAGACACAAGCCTGAATTAAACAGGATATAAGGACAGAATATTATTTAGCCAATGTGTGGGATGAACTCCTTATTAACTATAGCCCCTTCCCTCTCCCCTTTGATTTTAAATACCCTCTTAATTCTATGGCTTCTCCACACTCTTAATTATTATTCATTTATTTACTATTTATATTGTTTAGTCTTGTAAATTTGTAATCATATAATCTTAATAAATTTTTTTTTTTTTTCAAAAAATGACAGTTTTGTGAGTTTCCAGATTTTAAGGGATTTTGTAACTTTATGACACCAGGAAAGTTAACTGATGAATATATGCTCATACTGACCATTCTTGAAAAATAAAATTTTATGTAATTGCTAAGACGCAGTATCCCTATAATAAAATTACAACAATCGTATTTTAGGGTAAGAAACGATAGGATGGGTATTATATTTAGATAAAATATTTTAATAATGAAATTTGCATACTGTCTCTTTAACTTGCAGTCACCATAAAAAAAAGATGGCTTGCCATGCAAGGTAAAATACGCCCACTGGCAGCATTGGTTTTGAATAAAAAATGTAATATTCAACCTTCAATCATATACTTCTTTTCTACGGTGATAAATGTACAATATTACTAAGTTTCATTGAAACTGTTAAGAATTATACCTAATAACAAGGCAAAAACTCATTAAAGATTTTCAGTATTTTTTATTATTAATAGTGTTCACTCTTGTGTAATAACAAACAATTTCAACAAAATTCATCAATCCGTAAGTAATATTGTGCCTTGAAAAGTGTTAACAGGCCAAAAACCTAACGCGTTTTATAGAACATGGGCAATATTTCGTATTAAATATCTTGGATATTGTTTTGTTTCCAATAGGGTTCATTCTTGAATAAAAATTTTAAGTTCTGTCAAAATCTGTAAAGCTTTGGGCCTTCTAGAGTGTTTACAAGCTTCAATTTTGACGCTTTTTCAAGAACAAGGGCAATAACTGAAATTTAATATTATTTGATTTGTCAGATTTTCAATAGGGTTCATCCTTGTGTGATTACAAATACTCATGCCAAATTTCGTTAAAGTCAGTAAAAGAATGTGACTTGCAGAGAGTTTTTGAGCTAAAAATCGAAATCGTTTTAAAGAACAAGGGCAATCAAATTGTATGTGATATTTCTAATTTTCAACAGGGTTCATCATTGGGTGATAATTAATAATTTCAGACCGTTTTGTCAAAATCCGTAAAGCATTGTGCCTTCTAGAGAGTTTACAAGCTAAAATTTTGATGCATTTTCAAAAACAAGGACGACAACTGTTTTATATATCTGTGACTTGTAAAGTGTTTTCGAGGAAAAAATCGAACGCATTTTAAAGAACAGGGCCAATAATTCATAATAAATATATTTCGATTTTTTGGATTTTCAATAGGTTTTATCCTTAGGTCATATTAAACAATTTTAGCATGTTTTGTCAAAATCCATTACGAATTATTCTTTCTAAAGTGTTTACAAGCTAAAATTGAACGCGTTTTCAAAAAAGGGCAATAACTCATACTAAATATTTTTCAATTATCTGATTTTCAATAGGGTTCATCCTATTATTATTATTATTATTAGATGATTACAAATACTAATGCAAAGTTTCGTTAAAATCGGTCCAGAATTGTGACTTGTAGAGTGTTTACAAGCCAAAAATTGAACACGTTTTCAAAAACAAGGGCAGTAACTGATAATAATTTGTTTTCAATTTAACTGATTTGCAACAAGGTTCATCCTTGGGTAATAACAAATACTCAAGCCAAGTTTCATCAAAATCCATAAAGAATTGTTCTTTCAAGAGTGTTTACAAGCTAAAGTTTAACGCGTTTTCAAAAACAAGGGCGATAATTTTCGATTTCGCTGATTTTCAATAGGATTAATCATTAAGTTATAACACACTCTCACACCAAGTTTCATCAAAATCCGTCAAGAATTGCACATTGCAGATTGTTTACGAGCCTTTCAAGAATAAGAGCAAGAACTCATTCTAAATTTTTTCAGAAAAACCCGCTCATCAAAATTCGTCATGAATTGCGCCTTGTAGAGTGTTTACGAGCAATTGTGAGCACACCGCCCGACGGACGGACAGTCTGACGGACATTAGTTACTACAATATATGTCCCATTTCATTTGGGCTTATTAAAATTGTTTTACTAGATCTCTGAGTGTCCATTGCAACTTGTCTTATGTCAAAATAGATTATACTGGTCATGTTCAGACGAAGAAACGTCACTCAAAAAACAATATTGATACATGTAATTACATTTACCATCATTATGATTTTTTGTGCTCAGTAGTCTTCGAAAACAAGGGCGATAATCTGTGGCCAGACATGTAAAGTTTCCACCATAAAGGTCTACTGTTTCGCTAATTTGAGATGAAGTTTTATCTATTCTACTTTCATTTTTATACCACACCACATATAAAGATGGTATACAATCTCCTATACTGGTTGAACTACAGGGACATTCAAGTTGTATGATTGAAGTATAGTTATCTTCTGCTTTTAAAACAGGAATTGGTGGATACCGTTTCTTGATTGCTGGTTTGTCTAAAATTAAATGGTTCAAAATAAAAGAATCTCACCGAGCTCTACCTTATAGGGGTACAAAATCAATATTTGAGTACACTATAATATCTCAAAATGTCTCATTCTCATCTCAGTTTATAAAACTGGCATTTGGGATAGAATCCCTCCAAATTGAGAACCTTACACAAACAGCAAATTACAAAATTGTGTATACCCCTCTTCCCTCCAAAACAAAACCCAACCTAGAAACTAACTGGACTCTCCAGTCTTCAAGACGGATTCCTGTTTGATTTAACACAGAGAGGCTCTCAATGGTACGAAAAAGTGGGCCACCATGCATCACGTTTTCTAAGCTAATTAGGTCATTTGTACCAGTGTAATCAAACATTAAATATGATTATATTATTAGTTGTTCCTTTCATTTGACCCTATAAAGAACAAGGTCAACAAAGGTTAAGGTCAAACATTGAAAATGATAAAATGTCTTAAACATGTTCGTTTCGGCAATAATAGATCTGAAACAACACAGCTTTTATAACACACAGGCCAAATCACAAATTTTAGATATTGATGAAAAAACTTTTGTTATGCATTGTTGGCAAGAGCATAAAAAACACATTAAAAAAATCTCAAATTTACACTCAGAAAAGTAACCTGAAACATGATAAGTAACCTGAAAGTAAAATCTCATGTATCATTTTAAACCGCGAAGATTATATGCAGTTCAGGAAGTCAATTAAAAACGAGAACATTATCATATTATATAAGATGCTCACATTCTTATTGAAACCACTAGTATGATTTATAATATCTTACAAAATTAGTGAATGACAAAATTTTTACGGAAAACAGTACGATTAATTTTTGGCTAACTCTACGGGCCATCAATGGCATATTTATAATATCCCGGAGATTCAAGAACCCGAAAAATCACATAACAAATGTGCCTTCTGGAGACAATTGTCTACTTTTTGTACATTTGTCAAAGTTACATTTGTAAGAAAGTGGGACTTTGCTGAAGTAAAGTCTCACAATTATCATGAACACAATAACTCACCTGCGATAATCAAAGCTGTCTGAAGCAATGGAATTAATTTGAAATTTATCAAATATATTCCAGCATCTTCTGTTTGTAGTTTTGTCTTTTTGATCACGAGGGTGCCATTAGTCATGAAGATTTCTGTCAGATAACCAGCTAGATAAGTTGGTTTACCATTCTTATAAATTATTTTTTCTGTCATAGAATCCATCTTTTTTCTTAATCGAATATCTCCGTACATTTCTAGATCCTGCATAGTAAATTCATTCTTCCCATCGCGTGCAATCTTATATTTATCATACATGTCAGGAATTGAAAAATTAAACACTATTTCTTTCCCAAGTTGGCCAACAATTATTTCTGTATTTAAGCATTCTTCACTTTTAACTAAAAAATATTAAAGAATTTTATGAATGAAAATTAAAAGAAATGAAAATTAATGAGTTTAAGTCCTACTTTTCATCTCATAATTGGGACTAATGAAGTATTCAATGGGGAAAATGAAATGAAATGAATGGAGTTTTACGTCCTACTTTTCTGCACCCTATGGGCTAATGAAGACGGGCAACGCCATGCAGTGTGCTATGAGGGAAATTTTGTCAGGACAGCGGCGTTAGCCTGCTCTTTTTCGATTTCCAACTGTCGAGGGATCTTTAACGTGCACAGCCTGTAGCACACGGGGCCTCGGTTTATTGTCCCATCCGAACGACGCTTTTTCAATGCCAGTCCCTCCAACCTGCATCACTGACAAGGGGAAACCGATCTGAAAAATCCGAAGGTTAATCTCGACCTTTTGCGGGATTGAACCCAGGACCTTCAGGTTAGCGGGCAAGCGTCTACCCCACTAAGCCACCACGGCTC
>CM060202.1:25053882-25073415 GCA_030562195.1 Nipponacmea schrenckii | reverse complement strand
TAATGCTAAGTTTTCATGGACGTTAGTAACAAACCAATTCTAGGCCTATGTCAAACTGACATTTCTAAGAGAAATGGCGGAAGATCGGCAAGGTTTAACGGTGAGTGAATTGAGAGGCAAGGTGGGACAGGATGGGGCTATATATTTAATTTCTCAGAGGCATGGGCAAAGTGGCTAACGTTTCGGCAGTTTCTCTCACCATAATTGCAAGAGAATGCGTAAGACGTCTTTACTGGCCAACGAAAAGGTACGGACTGACGAGAGTGAAAATTGACGTCATTGAAAGGAAGTCAAGGAGGCACGCGCGAAGAAACATAACGTAACATCCGGAAATCGGCAAGATGGCTGCCGCTGTCAACTTTTAACGAGAAAGTTGACTATTGCAAACAATAAATATGAAATTACAATAAATATAAATCGTTAAACATGCTAAAATGAATGCAAATCAATGAGTTCTATTCAAACACTACTGTTTGATGGTATGAGAACGTCTGACACAATAATAATGTTGAGTTTGATGAGCTTTTCATCCACGAAGCGTGGTGTGTCTAAAATGCAAACTTCGCACACAATAGTAATCAAATGAGGGTCTAGAGTTGATGGCTCTGGCCATTACATTATTCAAAATTCAGGGACCCATTTCTCCTCATGACATCGCATTAGGGGTTTCGGTTTCAAATGCGGCTAAACCTTCGCTTAAAGAGTTGTATGGCAATTGTACTACTTCTGATGATATTTTACATATTCACAAAAGATGATGTTAACATTCTGGAAGTTGCTACACAGGGCCAATCTAATAATGATATAAAGAAACTATAGAATAACAGCTTCAATTGTTAATGAAGTTTATACTAAGGTGCAATCGCTTAAAGCAAAGAAACGCAGTCAGGACCCAACCTCTTTATTAAAGAAAATTTCAGGTTCAGTTCCTAATTATTCTAAATCCATACCAGCCCTTAAGTATGGTAATGAAATGGAATCTGAGGCAAGAAATTGCTACAAAGAATTTATTAGTTCAAGTCATAAAGATGTTTCTGTTCATGAAACAGGCATAATAATTTCCCATGAAAACCCATTGGCAAATGGGCATATGTGGCAGATCTTGGTGCGACTTTTTTATATACTCCAGACATGGACATTTTTTAGAGAAAGTACCATTTGATCACATATACTTCGAAGAATTAAAGTCTAATGCAAGTTTTTTTTATACTACTATGTAATTTCTATTTGTTGTAAAAGAGAGATCCTTGCAAAAAGATGACAATAAAATTGAAAGTCAAACAGACCAAATAGTTGATTTGACAGCTGATATTGTTACTGATGAGCATTCATGTACATCATCTGCAGCACATATGCCTTTGATAAATTTTGAATCTACTAAGAGAAAATATCCTCCTAAAATTGTATCCAAGAACAAAAAGCAAAACTGTCCTTGCCGACTTACATTTGTGGGGCTTGCTCTCTTGACTTTAATATTTTGGCAAAAGCGACTGCAGAGGTCTGTTTTGTGGCGTCTCAAAAAAGAATGCACCCAATCACAACCTGGTAGATTGCCCTTAAATTTACTGACATTTCTGCCACTCTTATCTAAATATGACTTGACAATGAATCTAAAATCTAAGAAGTCCAATGGATAGCCCCAAGTTCCTAGTAATGTTACATACTCTATTAGTATAGTTTCTTCTTCATCCGAAAATACAGTTTGTCCTCCATGATTCTTGGTATGTTTATCAAATAACTTGTTTTGAAGCGTACCTCTCGGAATGCCTGTCTTTGAGATAATCCATTTCTGCATGCTAATAATGCAGCATCAAGGTCTTCCTTAGAATACCGAAAAAGTCTTCGGGCGGCAGGCATAGGAATATACTTCCTGGGCATCTGAAAGAGAAAATTACTTATGTTTAATCGCAAAAAATAAGTATGGGGTGAAGGTGGCCACCCCGGCCAAGTTCACCCCATGATGTGGCCAAGTTCCCCCCGACTGTGTTGATCACATTTTCCTTGGCCTCAAAATGGAGCTCAACAGTTGTAACAGACAACAAAAGAAAAGTTAAGAAATGCAGAAAAGTGAACTCACATAATCTAATTAACATACCAATTGCGAATTCTCTACCTGTTAATCTTTGTGTGGAGACCAATCATCACAATCTTAGCGATTTGATTGCAAAACCTATCTGTACTCATATAAGTCAAAACCTATCTGTACTCATATAAGTCGAGTAAGACAGCCAGAGAACCGGTCCTTCAACAGTAAAAGTAAGGAAAATTATCAGAATCTAGTGAAGTTACAAAAGGTAAAACAAGAGCTTTTACAATTCCCAGAATGTATGAAAGTTTGTGTTTTGAATGCCAGATCAGTCAAAAACAAAACAACTTTACTTTTTGACTTCATCCTTGAAAACGATCTTGATATATGTGCAATAACAGAGACTTGGCTTAAACCAACAATAGATTCCCCTATTATCTCAGCTCTACTTCCACCTGGTTACTCAATTAAACATGTGCCACGTGGTGGTCGAAGTGGTGGGGGTGTTGCAATCATATACAAATCGTCAATTGAGATCACCTGCAAACCATTAAAGAATCAAGGCAAAGATCTTAAATCTTACACTATCACTAGCGTTCAAGTGGACTTACTATTTATGTCTAAATGAACGTAATCAAGAAGGTGCGATTTAACTTTACTAGCCTATATTAATTCCAAAAGTAATGCTAAGTTTTCATGGACGTTAGTAACAAACCAATTCTAGGCCTATGTCAAACTGACATTTCTAAGAGAAATGGCGGAAGATCGGCAAGGTTTAACGGTGAGTGAATTGAGAGGCAAGGTGGGACAGGATGGGGCTATATATTTAATTTCTCAGAGGCATGGGCAAAGTGGCTAACGTTTCGGCAGTTTCTCTCACCATAATTGCAAGAGAATGCGTAAGACGTCTTTACTGGCCAACGAAAAGGTACGGACTGACGAGAGTGAAAATTGACGTCATTGAAAGGAAGTCAAGGAGGCACGCGCGAAGAAACATAACGTAACATCCGGAAATCGGCAAGATGGCTGCCGCTGTCAACTTTTAACGAGAAAGTTGACTATTGCAAACAATAAATATGAAATTACAATAAATATAAATCGTTAAACATGCTAAAATGAATGCAAATCAATGAGTTCTATTCAAACACTACTGTTTGATGGTATGAGAACGTCTGACACAATAATAATGTTGAGTTTGATGAGCTTTTCATCCACGAAGCGTGGTGTGTCTAAAATGCAAACTTCGCACACAATAGTAATCAAATGAGGGTCTAGAGTTGATGGCTCTGGCCATTACATTATTCAAAATTCAGGGACCCATTTCTCCTCATGACATCGCATTAGAGGTGTCGGTTTCAAATGCGGCTAAACCTTCGCTTAAAGAGTTGTATGGCAATTGTACTACTTCTGATGATATTTTACATATTCACAAAAGATGATGTTAACATTCTGGAAGTTGCTACACAGGGCCAATCTAATAATGATATAAAGAAACTATAGAATAACAGCTTCAATTGTTAATGAAGTTTATACTAAGGTGCAATCGCTTAAAGCAAAGAAACGCAGTCAGGACCCAACCTCTTTATTAAAGAAAATTTCAGGTTCAGTTCCTAATTATTCTAAATCCATACCAGCCCTTAAGTATGGTAATGAAATGGAATCTGAGGCAAGAAATTGCTACAAAGAATTTATTAGTTCAAGTCATAAAGATGTTTCTGTTCATGAAACAGGCATAATAATTTCCCATGAAAACCCATTGGCAAATGGGCATATGTGGCAGATCTTGGTGCGACTTTTTTATATACTCCAGACATGGACATTTTTTAGAGAAAGTACCATTTGATCACATATACTTCGAAGAATTAAAGTCTAATGCAAGTTTTTTTTATACTACTATGTAATTTCTATTTGTTGTAAAAGAGAGATCCTTGCAAAAAGATGACAATAAAATTGAAAGTCAAACAGACCAAATAGTTGATTTGACAGCTGATATTGTTACTGATGAGCATTCATGTACATCATCTGCAGCACATATGCCTTTGATAAATTTTGAATCTACTAAGAGAAAATATCCTCCTAAAATTGTATCCAAGAACAAAAAGCAAAACTGTCCTTGCCGACTTACATTTGTGGGGCTTGCTCTCTTGACTTTAATATTTTGGCAAAAGCGACTGCAGAGGTCTGTTTTGTGGCGTCTCAAAAAAGAATGCACCCAATCACAACCTGGTAGATTGCCCTTAAATTTACTGACATTTCTGCCACTTATCTAAATATGACTTGACAATGAATCTAAAATCTAAGAAGTCCAATGGATAGCCCCAAGTTCCTAGTAATGTTACATACTCTATTAGTATAGTTTCTTCTTCATCCGAAAATACAGTTTGTCCTCCATGATTCTTGGTATGTTTATCAAATAACTTGTTTTGAAGCGTACCTCTCGATGCCTGTCTTTGAGATAATCCATTTCTGCATGCTAATAATGCAGCATCAAGGTCTTCCTTAGAATACCGAAAAAGTCTTCGGGCGGCAGGCATAGGAATATACTTCCTGGGCATCTGAAAGAGAAAATTACTTATGTTTAATCGCAAAAAATAAGTATGGGGTGAAGGTGGCCACCCCGGCCAAGTTCACCCCATGATGTGGCCAAGTTCCCCCTGACTGTGTTGATCACATTTTCCTTGGCCTCAAAATGGAGCTCAACAGTTGTAACAAAAAACAAAAGAAAAGTTAAGAAATGCAGAAAAGTGAACTCACATAATCTAATTAACATACCAATTGCGAATTCTCTACCTGTTAATCTTTGTGTGGAGACCCATCATCACAATCTTAGCGATTTGATTGCAAAACCTATCTGTACTCATATAAGTCAAAACCTATCTGTACTCATATAAGTCGAGTAAGACAGCCAGAGAA
This sequence comes from Nipponacmea schrenckii, assembly GCA_030562195.1. NCBI lineage: Eukaryota > Metazoa > Mollusca > Gastropoda > Lottiidae > Nipponacmea > Nipponacmea schrenckii. The sequence goes on along the minus strand of CM060202.1, from coordinate 25,068,476 downwards.
CCGGTCCTTCAACAGTAAAAGTAAGGAAAATTATCAGAATCTAGTGAAGTTACAAAAGGTAAAACAAGAGCTTTTACAATTCCCAGAATGTATGAAAGTTTGTGTTTTGAATGCCAGATCAGTCAAAAACAAAACAACTTTACTTTTTGACTTCATCCTTGAAAACGATCTTGATATATGTGCAATAACAGAGACTTGGCTTAAACCAACAATAGATTCCCCTATTATCTCAGCTCTACTTCCATCTGGTTACTCAATTAAACATGTGCCACGTGGTGGTCGAAGTGGTGGGGGTGTTGCAATCATATACAAATCGTCAATTGAGATCACCTGCAAACCATTAAAGAATCAAGGCAAAGATCTTAAATCTTACACTATCACTAGCGTTCAAGTGGACTTACTATTTATGTCTAAATGAACGTAATCAAGAAGGTGCGATTTAACTTTACTAGCCTATATTAATTCCAAAAGTAATGCTAAGTTTTCATGGACGTTAGTAACAAACCAATTCTAGGCCTATGTCAAACTGACATTTCTAAGAGAAATGGCGGAAGATCGGCAAGGTTTAACGGTGAGTGAATTGAGAGGCAAGGTGGGACAGGATGGGGCTATATATTTAATTTCTCAGAGGCATGGGCAAAGTGGCTAACGTTTCGGCAGTTTCTCTCACCATAATTGCAAGAGAATGCGTAAGACGTCTTTACTGGCCAACGAAAAGGTACGGACTGACGAGAGTGAAAATTGACGTCATTGAAAGGAAGTCAAGGAGGCACGCGCGAAGAAACATAACGTAACATCCGGAAATCGGCAAGATGGCTGCCGCTGTCAACTTTTAACGAGAAAGTTGACTATTGCAAACAATAAATATGAAATTACAATAAATATAAATCGTTAAACATGCTAAAATGAATGCAAATCAATGAGTTCTATTCAAACACTACTGTTTGATGGTATGAGAACGTCTGACACAATAATAATGTTGAGTTTGATGAGCTTTTCATCCACGAAGCGTGGTGTGTCTAAAATGCAAACTTCGCACACAATAGTAATCAAATGAGGGTCTAGAGTTGATGGCTCTGGCCATTACATTATTCAAAATTCAGGGACCCATTTCTCCTCATGACATCGCATTAGAGGTGTCGGTTTCAAATGCGGCTAAACCTTCGCTTAAAGAGTTGTATGGCAATTGTACTACTTCTGATGATATTTTACATATTCACAAAAGATGATGTTAACATTCTGGAAGTTGCTACACAGGGCCAATCTAATAATGATATAAAGAAACTATAGAATAACAGCTTCAATTGTTCATGAAGATTATACTAAGGTGCAATCGCTTAAAGCAAAGAAACGCAGTCAGGACCCAACCTCTTTATTAAAGAAAATTTCAGGTTCAGTTCCTAATTATTCTAAATCCATACCAGCCCTTAAGTATGGTAATGAAATGGAATCTGAAGCAAGAAATTGCTACAAAGAATTGATTAGTTCAAGTCATAAAGATGTTTCTGTTCATGAAACAGGCATAATAATTTCCCATGAAAACCCATTGGCAAATGGGCATATGTGGCAGATCTTGGTGCGACTTTTTTATATACTCCAGACATGGACATTTTTTAGAGAAAGTACCATTTGATCACATATACTTCGAAGAATTAAAGTCTAATGCAAGTTTTTTTATACTACTATGTAATTTCTATTTGTTGTAAAAGAGAGATCCTTGCAAAAAGATGACAATTCAATTGAAAGTCAAACAGACCAAATAGTTGATTTGACAGCTGATATTGTTACTGATGAGCATTCATGTACATCATCTGCAGCACATATGCCTTTGATAAATTTTGAATCTACTAAGAGAAAATATCCTCCTAAAATTGTATCCAAGAACAAAAAGCAAAACTGTCCTTGCCGACTTACATTTGTGGGGCTTGCTCTAAGGTCTGCCTCGAACCACACCAGATTATATCCGATGGTGATAAGTGTTCATTGTGATTTTTGTGGTATTTGGTTTCATTTTGCTTGTGTCAAGTATACACCTGTAGACATCTGGGTATGCCAATCATGCAATCATGCATAATATGACTGTGTATTTCAGAATCTTTAAATAATTTCCATAACGCCACCTTCTGTTTTATAAATCCAGTTTCTATGTATGAGTGAACAGAACACAAATTATATAAATTCTATTTATTATACAATCAAATATTCTGACAATTTAGCTGTTTTGATCCCTTTTGTATAAACATAGAAAATGAAACAACGAGTCGACTTGTAATGAAGGAAAAAAATCACACGATAACGTGCAAACAGTAGGTAAAAAGTCGATATAATAAGAGTAAAGGTAGGTACGTTTCGGGACTAATCCCTTTATCAAGCGAAAAAAAAACCCCAACAATATGTGAGAAGAAGAACAGCACTAATCTGAAGTGAAAAGAAGTATTTAGCTTAGTTAGATGAAAAAGGGATAGCACCTTTCTCCCATATTTCTGGGGTTTTTGTTCGCTTGATAAAGGGATTATTTCCGAAACGTAAGCTACATTTACTCTTATTATATCGACTTTTTACCTACTGTTTGCACGTTATCGTGTGATTTTTTTCTCTTTGTACAGACACACAGGTTTGGCAAATATTCAAACTGTATATTAAGCATGAGACTGTATAATGTTCGGGGCTAACGCCACGCACACTGTGCAGTCTCGGCTAAATATACAATTTTCCGACTCTACCATTTATGATCAAGTGATTATCAATTACAGTGAATCAATTATAATTATTTCAAATATGTATCAATATAAAATATGAGAGGTAATTGCCTTGAATATATATATATGTTTATTAACTATGTTTTTACAATTAAATGAATATTTCAAGGCAATTACCTCTCATATTTTTATATATATACTTAAAAGGTCCAGTTTATTGGCACTCTCTCATCAAATATGACTGTTGGGACAAAAGGAGAAGGACTGGATATATCGACTTGTTAAACACCTCATTACAATGCCAGGGTATTCAGCTAGCTATATATACCATTGGATAGTGGATGTATATGAAACCTCTATGTCAATGAGAGATGATGTTAAAACCTAGGTATTGGCACACGACCCAATTATCTTTTTGGGACCGTACCAATAATAGTAATATAACTGGACGGTTGAATTTGTCAACATATCATATATATACAGGTATTTATTGGGACTCATCAATAATGCCATATAAATTATCAAGTTAAATAACAGTTATGGTCTTGACAAATGACAACATCAAGTAATACTGTAATAGGTTTTTATTTTTGACATAATTTCACAATTATATTTTTATAAAATACTATTGCAAGAGTTAAACACCTTGACAATAACAATTAAACCCAAGTTCTGAGTCTTGAAAAGGACTGTTGCATAACCATTGCAGGTTAAGAGTTAAACACCTTGACAATAACAAATAAACCGAAGCTTTGAGTCTTGAAAAAGACTGTTGCATAGACTGGCAAATTTAGCATATTAATTCTTTCAGGTCTGAAAAAGGCAGTGAAATTATCTCCCTTAGACCACGGGTCTCAAATCAATTCAATATTATAAAAGAATCAATAGACACAATATATGCAAGGTGAAAACAGCATTTAGTTTCATTTTATCATACGAATAATCTCCACAAATCCCTTAAGACCTAAAAATGAAATGAAATGTATTAAAGTGCATCAGCACCAAAACGGGCTATATAGCACTTGAATACGATTTAAAATAAAAACAAAAATTAAAACCTAAGTAGAATATTTTAACTTAATAACTTTGAATAACATGAGAATGGGCAAATTTAACTGAATTACTTGAATAACATGAGAATGGGCAAATTTAACTGAATTACTTGAATAACATGAGAATGGGCAAATTTAATTTTATTACTTTTGCCCATTCTCATGTTATTCAACTTAGACCGAATCTGTGCATGTGTGCGTTGTCTCAACAAGGCATTCTTCTCTTCAATATCATTGATGTCAATATTCGAAACTGGTACCATTATACCACTGGCTTTAAATTTTTTCTTAAGTAATGCTGTTTCTTCTACCTGCCATCTACGTTTAGTTCCTCTCTTTAAAGATTTTGGTTGATCACTACCTTCTACTAAAACATAAATTTAAGTACAATATAGTTTATTAACTACAATACAAATTACATACAGAATTAAAGTGGATTTTCAGTCATTCTTTATAATATGAAAAATGATAATATCTCAGGAATCAGTGAAAATATTTGTGGTGATATACAGCGTTTCACTATATTTTCGTTTGGTGGTATCCATTTGCCTAATCGTTTCCTTACAAAATCAAATATAGTGACTTTAAAGAAAGTTATTTGCTCTTACACTTTGATCTGGTTTATTTCTCTTATATATATACCAGTATCTGTTGTCTCAACTGAACTATATTCAACATCTTCAGCCATTCTCTCTGTTGTCTCACTTGAACTACATCCCATTTCACCACTGGTGTAGGTCTTTGATATTTTCCTCGATAAAGCCCTCACTTCTTCTGTCAATCTACGTTTAGGTCCGACTGAGCAGTATGTTCAACTTAAACATTAATATTAATACACTATCACCACAGTTACAAAATACCAACAACTTATTATGAACATGACAACTGATATTATTTTGTTATTACTGATGGATAATAAGATTTCAAGAAATATAACCAGAAAAATTTGTTGTAGTTGTCCCATTATAGTAAATCTAAGTAAAATTATTTGCTTATTTTTTTTTTTTTTTTTTTTTTGTGTGTGATTTCTTTTGATAATTAACATACCAGCAACTGTCTCACTTGAACTGCATCCAACCGCTTCAACCATATAATTAGTCGAGTCTACCTCCATTTGTGCACTATCGACCGATATATCATCGTCCTCATCATCATCCTCATTTAAATCTTCTACAATATCTGGCAAGTCTGTAATATAAATAATTTAACCATGTAAAACCTATATTCAAAGTCTTAATATTTTAAACAAATAATTTATTTAATAATCTTTGTTGAAGACTAATTTCAAATTACTTTACCTACAATATCTCCATTTTTAAGTTATATGGGGTAATACATACAGATATTTCAAACTTACCAGAAACATTTATATCACTCAGTGCCTTTCCTTTAAATCTATACAAATCGCCAGCCTCCATGGCAATCATCATTTGAGATACCTGCAATGAAATTTAGCGCCTAATTGTTATTATCGAATGAATTTAAATTTAATTACTATTGATTGACAACTGAACTTTTGTCTCATTGTTATTAGTTCTAAATTCTTCACCATGCTCAAAACAAGAAATCCTGTAGTCTTTAACACAAACAAAATTTACCTATGAAAGCTCAATGGTACTATTTGATAATCCATAAAACTCTTTATGAGTCTTCACATCATGACCAAGATGTCTGGCTAAAATTTCTTTATCCGTCATGTCTAAAACCTGAAAAAATTATCATCATTTTATGTTACTCAACAGCGAGCAATTTTAATCAAATTCGATTAATTATTTTAAAAATATATAATTTTCAAACCTTACAAAGTCAATAGTACAAATTCGAAGGACGCACAAAAAATAATAACAGAATTTTATCTTATTGCTTTTTTTACCTGTGAAACAGTTGCAGCATATTTTCGTATTGTTCTGGAGCTTATTCGGTCGCTGTAGTTTATGACAGGACATTCTTCCGCTAAATTCGTAATCTCTGTGTATCCAGAAAGAGGGGTATCACTATTCATTCGAGAAAATATGTAAGGATTAGTGCTTCTAATGCCAACCAATTCGCGAGTGCTGATAAGTAATTCAATTGCTCTCTTACATTCAGGTGGTGTAAGAACAAATGCATTAACATTGTTTCTTGATTTACCAGCTGATATAACCATATCCATTCTGAAAAAAGAATGATAAATTTGCTGGATAAGGCAGGCAGGAGAATCATCGATGAAATGCAGCCCTTAATAAGTTTGTAATTGTTATTCCATAAACAATAGAGTGTCAAGTGCACACAAGCTTTCCAATTTCTAACAGATAGTTTTACATAAATTCTTGGAGCATGCTTGCAAATTAAGTTGATGGTAATATAACACTGTCCATTAGGTCTTCATTGCCCTTCACAATCGATACGATACACCCACTAGCAACAAAAACTTGATTGAATAACACATGAAATTCATGATGAGTATTGTCATTGTAAAGATTAAGGTTAAAGATATCAACATTATTAACTATCATGCCAAGTTCATTATATTGCCATATCAGAGATATCAATATCAACAATTTATTCAAAATTGGCTTTTTTTTGTATATGACAAGGGCAATAACTAAAAAACCACCAACCAAAAATAAAGCTTCCAAACTACGGACAGGGGCGACAACTATATATGGTGGACATATAAAAATTACCTTTTCATAAGAAGTTTATCAGACTCGGATAATGTTGATTCTATTTCTGTGTTAGTGTCTTTGCTCCATATAGGTCGGTTTACATAATCAGAAACTTTCAGTTCAATCACCTCTGCTCTTCTTCTTTTATTAAAGAGAATAAGCATATATTTAGAATTACTTCACCAAGGGGGGGAATAAATTAGTTGCTGCAGCACAATTAAAATATCATCCATAAGAGGCACAAGTGAATTAGGCATTGTGTCAGAGAGAATTCTGAACCACTTGAGTCTATTAATTGACCGCTCAACATGAATTCGAAGATTAGCTATTGTTTTAGTTTTCATAACTTTTTCGCGACTCATTTGATCTACACCCCTTGCACCAGGTGGAATGTACAAACGTGCATGCCTCAGAATTAATTCCTCTTTAATAGGAAATCCTCGGTCAGCTAGTACTGTGTCACCTGCTTCGATTGTATCGAGCCATCCAGACAGCAAAACAATAGTTTTATCACTAGTTCTTCTTGCCCAAGAACGAGATATAAATTGTATGGATCCTGTGGGGGTGATGTCCACAAGGCATTTGACAATATTATGTTGCTTATAGTCAGACCATGTATTATTAGCTTGCACATCCAGGCTATTGGGGGTCTCAATGAAGAATTCCGAGTAGCCAATTATTGATCTTGCTGTTGGAACCAACTCTTGGAATGACTTAGGTAGGCATGACTTAGTTTGTTCTCTTGAAGGATGGAAAATCAAACTGTGGAAAAGTTTTGATAAAACTTTCAGCCATGTGGTAATTATTTGGGAACACAATGTCTGACTTATTCCAAAAAGATCACTGATAAAAAATTGTGTTAGGTTTAGGCGGAGTTTTAAAAACAATATAGTTAATTCTTGAGAAATGTTTAATTTCCTTTCTGGACCCCTTTTTTTAAGTGAAGTGTTCCCCCCTTTTGTAGCCTTTGTGCTGATCACTCTTTTTGCACCTTTCCAATAGCGTAAATGTTTTACTTTAAGCTTCACTAGTTTCACAAGCTTCAGAAATGTATTTCTATTTGGGAGTCCAAGGTAATGTCATACATTGTTATCACATCGAGTAAAGACATTTAGTGAAAATGACTTTGAAGCAGTGAGATTGTCCATTTCTAACATGTGCACTTTCTCTTGTAATAGTTCTTTATGAGTTTTCAAGTGTTTGATCTTAAGCTCTTTCCTTACACAACCAACACAGTCACATTTTGGGGAGCAGTCACATTTATAATTAAATTGGTAATTGTGATCATTAATTATGATATTGTTAACTTCAGACTCAGTTTGCTTTACACTTACAACAGGCGCAGCCACTGCCACTTGTTTGTTTTGAGGAATTAATAGCCGAGGCTTGGGAGGTTTTCGGGAACTTTTAACATCTCCGTGGCCCATTTGTTGAGTTGGGTATGGATTCTCTTTAGTTGGAAAACCGTCAGCAAAATGAGCTGAACAAATTCGGGTATGTATCTTAAGAGTCCACACATTTTTGCCAATATTATCAACCCTATTCACATTTCTTATCCACATTCGCCTCGCATCTGGATCTGTTTTTTTCCGTAGGAAATGCAATAAATAAAAAAGGTCTTACACAAGGACAGTGTTTCGTGTTCGTCGCAAGATGACTTTAACCATCTCTGAAGCTTATAATACGAATTAGAGCAACTAATAACACAGCAGTTCGTCATACCGCGGCCATTGACAGCAGGCGGGAAAATAGTTTGTTTACATTTATGACGCGGATGACTAGCGCATGCGCATTAGAAACGGTAATACGGGCTATCTAAGACTTGTGGCAAATTCAGGGGAACCGATCATAAAAAAAAGTGAAAAGTGCGTTAATAAAAGTATCTGAATATAAATATAAGAATTAAACGTTGGTCTCACTAACATTATTGGTGTGTAAACGTAGTTGATCATGCCACAAACATTAAATGACCTTGTCATTTATTCAGTTTGTCACGTGATCAACTACGTTTACACAACAATAATGCTAGTGAGACCAACGTTTAATGGTTAAATAATACCACACTGGAGTTCACAATTATTGAACCGCAACAGATATGGCTTGTCACAAATGAATGTCCCAATGAATAAAGCTATTGTAACGCACCAAAACGTGCCCCAAGGAGTGGAGTTGTATAAGTTGCACTGCCGCTGTCACCAAGGAGTTGTATAACTTGCACTGCCGCTGTCACCAGGGAGTTGTATAACTTGCACTGTTGTATACATGTATTACCATGTGGTCCATTTATTATGACCCAACGCCGAACTGCAACTGTAACCGTCTCTTCCAATATCAGCTTTGTTTACGGGGATTAAAAACACACCATGTAAATACAATGGTTTATTATATTACAGCAAACATCTTCATCGCATAAATGTGGGTTTCAATCAAGAATCGCCTATTAGATCTCAGCCCACGACTGGGTAAAATTATTAAAAGTGGTACGAATAGTGCTGTAGAATGGAAGTACATCATGTCAATAATACCTCCTCTTTCCAACAGACACAGAAAGAAAATCTCATGTGGGCTATAATACAGCCTAATATAAGGATAAACACGAAATGGTACTTTAGAAGGTAATAAAACAATTATCTAATATATGAATAAAATTATAAAGATGGAACAAAAACAATAAAATGAAACACAATATATGAATACACATTTAGAAAATAAAACTGATAGATATCATGCATAATTTACCTAATTATACACAAAAATGTAAACTAGAATCTGGCAGGTTAAAAACGTATGAAAAACGATATGGTAGACGGGATTTTACTAGTACTTTAATGGAGGTCAATTCTAAATATAGAATTCTTAAATTACATATATATAATATAAACAGATCTGCCATGAAAAGTTATAATATTTAGTGCTCTTGAAAGCCTTTCTCAAAGTGACTAAAGTTTTAATTTACCTATGTTTTTGTAACAGGGTTTTACCAATGTATTAATAAAACACCAGATCGGGGTTCGACATATATATAATTACAAAACTAAACTAGAATTGCTTACAATGGGGAACCAAACTCGCGAGTTGTCTTCACTTGATGTAGGGGCGCGGCGTTGTTTGCAATCATGGCCGACTATGCAAATAGTAAGCGTGATTATGGTTTATGGAACCTATTTAAACTTTGAAAAGGAACTAAAATCTAAAGTAGGAACTAAAATCTTAAGTAGGGGAGGTATCTGGTAGAAAAAACATTAAACCGAAAGTTACAATCAGTTTTGCCGTCGGCAAAGCTTCGATCTGATACGCCCGCTGAAAGTTTGTGAGAATCGAAAGTAGACCTTATCAAATGTCAGACGGGGTTCAGAAACATTTCCTTCGCAATTGTCGTTTGTGAATTGTTGATTATTTGAGTTGACAAATACTTGAAATCGTATTAATCATCTTAGATAATCATTGTTTTAGCCTAGACGAGACAAATTATAATGATAATCATGTATGATTAGTACCAGTAGGCTAATAGGCCTACTATGACAGGTCCTCTAGTTCTACTAACAGTTCCAGGCTAGGGCTTATGATTATTGATTTTTAAATTTTCCTCATGTCACAAGTAATCAATTGTGATTGTCCATTTATTTCCATTCTCACAGAATGGCTTCTACTTTAGGATCTCTAGAAATATAAAGTTTTAAAATTCCCCCATGGCATTGGAATTGAACATATTAGGCCTACCCTACAAATCCTAGAAAATAAACCACATTTCAAAACATTATTTTATTGTTGCCATTTTTAAAATTCTTTTTAAGTCAATATAAGGATATTAGAATTATTTTTTATTTCATATAGAAATAATACTAATAGGCAATATGTAGAATACACCACACTGGCCACACTGTAGGCTAGGTCTACCTTTATTAATATAGTAGGCCTAGCAGTTCTAATCTTATTTGTATCATTGAAATATTAACCCCCAGGTTGTGAAAATGCCAACCATGGTCATTTTAAATAAAATTTCAAAAACCCGAAATATTTTAGGGGAATTTCAGACTGGATTTTGTACCCAATTCACAGTTTGTAGGCAAAAAGGGAAATGTGTTTTAGGACGATAAAGACATTCTGAGTTTTCTTTTTAGGGCACAATGTGGTCAGTGAGGCTAGTTGAGTAGTTTTTATGATTTGATTTACGGTAATACTAGCCCTAGATCTAATATTTTCCTTTGCGCTTTACTAAAAAAATTTCAAAACTTAATCCTACCAAAATTATGTCAAAATTTCCTTCAGTTCAAGTAGGATTTCAACCTAGTACTAGTCTATAAGTTCTAGGGTGGAATTGTTAAAAATTTAAAGATTACAAGTTTTCTTTTTCAGGCTTGAATTTATTGACAGAAATAAAAATCTTGAACATAAGCATTGTAAAAAAATATTTATTGGTCAAATTTGTCATTTACAAAGATATCAATACTGACAAATTTACTCCACTGAAATAAGAAGCAATCCACTGCTATCTTGAACAATTTGAAAAGAAACTTGACAATAACTAAGTAGTTTTTTTGAAGCATTCGAGGATAACATCAACCGAAGCTTTATTTTTTTTTCAAATCAGAATGCCGAGCAGAAATGACATTAGTGATGGCCATCGTAAAATGCCCATTTTTTTATGGCAGCCAATTTCCTGGGAATAAATCATAAATGAAAGATTTTTCTTGAATTTTAAGGGCAAGGTAAACCTTGCAAGTTGGCAAAACCATGACACACTCTAAAATGTTCCCTGTTTATGTGAACAAGCTATGGCAAGTATCAATATGTGCTACAAGTCTAATAATCACTATAAATGATAATAAAAATTTGAAAAAAATGTTTAGAAATATGTTCTTACCAAATATTTGTCAAAATTTGGGTGTTTCACTAACTCCCATGAACCAAGAAAAGCCTGATGATTACAGTATTATTTTTTCCATGAATCAAACCTTACATAACCAAACCACAATAGCCCAATCTTAGAATCTGCAAAATAAAATCCAATTTACACAAAACCTGAGAGAAAATAGATTCAATTTGTCAACAAGTCAGCCATTTTTTGTTGTGGACTACTTTTTTTTACAATGAGTATGGTGGCATATAACTGCAATCTAGGTTAATTAATAGATATACCAAGCCCTATCATCATATGTGATTATCATTATATCAATTATCACATGAATTCAATTTCTATTTAGATGCATTCTAAGAAAATAAATTTGATTGGGAGGGGTGGGGCATCTGATAAATTTGCATTGCTTAACAGATGGGCACAAGGTCATTGAGGTTGCTTGCCAGTACTGATGTCAACAATACTGCCCGATTCTTGCCACGTGAAGGCCACCTCTTTCAAGAATCAAATTTTGGTGCTGATGCACTTTAATACATTTCATTTCATTTCATTTTATGATGCAACACACAGCACATTTAAAGTTTTTCCCAAAGGATTAATGTGTCTACAAATTTAACAGAATCTTCATTAAAATCCTGCACCAGATGGTTGATGGAATATGTTTCATCTTCTGAATGGTAATAGATATCATAAACAGCATCAGGGTTACCATCAATACCAAAAGTAGCAACTAAAACACTGCCATGATACCATTTACACTTATCTACAAAAAAAAAATAAGAGGGGAAAAAAGCTATTCTATTATTTGTTTAAGGTAAAATAAAAGATACAGTACAGGTTTAAGTTATCTTGTCTTAGGATACATAATAGGCCTACTTGTCTTAAACTATTTACTATAAGCTTACTATTGTATGATATGGAATGTAGTATACCTGATGACTCACCATCACCCACTTGTGGGAAATTTCCCGACCAACAAAACGTTGCCTTGCAGCCCTTTTGGTAGATCTCTGATGCCTGGACTCTTCCCATATCTTGGTGCACACAATTCTGGTAGGTAGAATGCTGTCAGTTTTGGTAGCATATTCTTCACCCACAAGTTCTTATCAACCAATATTCTCTCAATATGGAGTTGATGTGGAGAAATTGATCTTACCACAAAATCCAACCACTTCATGTAAAAAATATTCAGCTGACCTCTTCATAACCAGTTGATTTCCACTGGACTGCATAAGGCAAAAATTAGACACAGATTTTGTTGCCTCCAAGAATGTCAACTGCTTGTTCATGAGAACATTTTTGACCTCAAGCAATTCCTTGTCAATGATGAGACAATTCCGTCTGTGCTTGCAGCAAGAAATAGATGACTATGAAGAATCTGTAAGCCTGTCTGATCTACTGTAACAGGGTCACCATACTCAGAAACTGTCGCCTTCTCAGCAGCTAATCCAATCTTCGTAAACCTGTTTCCTTTGAATGTAGAATATAGTAAACGCTTGATGAAGGGTGTAACAGGCGTTTTCGGATTCCGTGCCATTACATCTCCAAAATTAGATGAAGTGAGCCTTTACCGTCTTTTATCATGCCATAGGTCTGAATCAGATTCAGAGATTGTTGCTTCACAAATTTCTTTCACCCGCTCCTTGGTTACCTGTACGAAATCTTCGTCAAATTTCGCTTTCAAAACTGAAATGAGAAATGAAATGTATTTAAGTGCATCAGCACCAAAACGGGCTATATAGCACTTGAATGCGATTTAAATACAACAAAAATTAAAACAAGAAAATCAATACATTGAAATAAAAATTATCACAGAAAACCCAAAAAGGGCAACAATACAATGCTAAAAACAATTTCACAGAATGGTTGTAACCCAATATGGGCTAAAAACAAAATAGCAAAAACAAAACTATAACACAAAATATATTTTAAAATTTAAAATATAGATTAGTCTGTTTTAAAAACGCGACAACCTTCTCATAAAGAGAAGGTTGCGCAAACAGATGGAACAAGGATCTAGCACGGTAGTGCTGAGATCTTATGGGTTTGAGATGCATGCACTCAATCAGAATGTGTTTCACTGTCAGGCGAACCTGGCAGTGCTGACAGAATGGTTGAGGCTCTCGCTTAAGCAGGTAACAGTTGGTAAGGTGAGTATGTCCAAGACGAGAGCGGCACAAAACAACTTCATTTCTCCTGTTGGCACAATAGGAGGACGGCCAATCCCCCAAGAGAGGCTTGATGGCATGAAGTTTGTTTGTATCTGCAGCATCCCATTTTTGCTGGGGAGCCAACAAAGAACAATGTCCCTTTTCGGTCCCGAGAGCTTGTAAATATCTCCGATTATTGGGTGCACAAGCTGGATGTTATGGATAGCTTGCAATGCGGACAAAGAATCAGAATAGATTATACATTTTTGTAATGATGATGACTGAAGGAACTTACAAATACTTATGTCAACTTCGAACTCTGTTTCAAGTCAATCTGATAAATGAACCACCTACAAGGTCTTTGAGAAACACTTTAGCTAAAAACAATTTGAATAACTTAATTCGAATGTTTGTATTACCTGATAGTTGTGAACAAATTTTGAAAATCTTACAAACAAGTATAGACAATTGCACCCTAACTCCCCCTGGTTATGAAAAAATACTATTTAGTTTCAGATTTGGAGAAAAGACTAATGAACTTGTTCAACTGCCAGTGGGTGATATTAATGACGTTCTGAATGCTTCCATACATGTGGGTGCACAGATCATATCCTTGGATGGAATGGATATGTTTTGGTCAAGGAATGGTGTGCAAAATGTTGTTGGACAGCGGGGATGTGTTACAACAGCATTATCCTTTTATGAATGTGCTAACTTTCAAACCAATCTCGACGAACGTCTTCTCGACATTTCTCCATCTTTGAGAAGAATTTGCAAACAGCCAACAGATATCAGGTTTTTTCAGCTGTATTCTGATACACCTCATCGTTATCCGAAAACTAAACCCCATCCTGTGTCGGGTGCAATCATAACCAACAAAGGCGTCATCGATAAACTATCTGATTCTTTTAAAAAGCAGGCAAGCATATACCTATCAGAAATTGAAAACAATTTTCAACAACTTTCTGAAAGTGGGTGTAGATTGGAGTTTGTTGTAGTCCCAAAACTATCCAGCAATCTAATAGTACCTGAAATGTTTTTTGACTCTAACCAACTGTTGACATTGTTAGAAGAATATCCTTTACTTGTACCATTCTCGGGCGAGGATGGCCAACTGTGTGTTATGTCCTTAATTCAACAAATTGGACTTCATCTGGCAAATGGTCTCAAAAATAACTTGGACGAAT
>CM060202.1:25032885-25053382 GCA_030562195.1 Nipponacmea schrenckii | reverse complement strand
AAAAGTTTTCGTATAATTTTAAAATTTCCTATTTTTAGGAGCCTATTTTTTCTGACTCCCCCCAGCCATATCTGTCCAAATAGCTATCAGAGACTGGGAATAGAGTCAGCAAGTTTCGGACTATCTTAGTATAAGCTTCTTCCACATTACTCAAACACTGTTAAGATTTTTAAGTAAATCATACTTGACCGATTTTTTCTAAGCCATGTCGTTTTAACCTTATGACGTCAGTCAAGTCTGACGTCATCTTATTCATTCGTCCCGCTTTAGTTTAATCATTACTGCGTCGTGATCAGTGCTTCAATAGCTGTCAACATTTTTAACGTGCTGCTTATTTCATTTTATAGCTGTAAACTTTTTATTATTTCATTCAAAGTCTTCCTCAAGGATTATGTCATCAAGAGAGACACGGAGAAAATCTTCAAAACCTGTGCAAGACGTCCTTACAATGGCAGATGCAGAACAAACTGAAACTGAAGAAAGTGAGTCTGCTGAAAATGTGAATAATGATTCTTCCGACGCCTCAGTCGATCGCACTGGGCTACATACTGCCAACCAGGATATCGATCAGTTACCGATTTCAATAGCTGATTCCAATCTTGATGCTATGGAAAGTGAATTGAAAAATTTACAGAGACAAAGGAAATTCCTGACTCTTCAGCGACAGATCGCTACAGAACGGAAGGAAGTTGAGCAACTCCAATACTCTGACCGTAACAGTAACATACCACTACATGGTGCATCCGAAGAATTGAATGTTCAACGCCAAATTCCAGGATATGAAACTCATCCCCCTGTTCAAGGACCAGGTGAGCTCAATAAATTATTGCAGCCTTCAATTCAGTTCAGCAACAATGAAAGTAGTTTAAGTAGTACATGTACAGGTAAACAGTCAAAAGCCTTACAAATTCTGGACTTTATTTGGGTTGATCCTGTCCAGCAGTTTGGTACTTATTCCTTTGGCGCCGAAAGTGGTATAGAACTCCGTGTGACAAAGAGAAAGACACTAGATAAAATTTCTATTGAAGAATGGGGATATTCTAATAACTGCATCTTACTTGAGCTTGTGCGTCGTAAAGAGTTGGATACTATAGGGGTGACATCCTATCTGAAATATACATCAGATATCTTCCGTCTAGCATCCAGATATGTATGGTACTCTGTTCTCCTATACGACAAGGAGTACAGGGAACAACAGGCACAGGAAAACTTTCCGTGGGGCACTCACCGTCAAGACTTACGTGAATTTCAATTGGTTCTCAAACGGGATCACCCAACAATACGGGCTTTTCAGGAAGCCAACTCGACAAATCAAAGCAAACAAAATCGAAATGGTCCCTCTCCCCAAAAATTCTGGTATGAACAATGAACGTCGGAAGGGGCCTTTTCTACCTGATGGTCGTGAAATATGTAGGAATTACAATGGTAATAAGTGTTATCGACCAGACTGCAGATTAGCCCATAACTGTGCTTTATGTATGTCTCCATCCCATTCCGCTGTTACTCATAATCAGTCGCAGAACAACAAAAAACTGGTATGGCGCCCCAGATGGGACACCGCTTACATAATTTCTTGTGCATCCACATCATGCAGAAACAACTGTCTTAATTACACTGCATGGTGCAAATTTTTACCAACTGACTTTGAAGATAGATCATTTTTACTTGACGGAATTCAAAATGGGTTCCTCCTAAGCAATAAATATGGACCTCACAAACCTGTAGAACGCACTAATTATCGCTCAGCCACAGAACATAAACTGCTCGTTGAAGCTCAATTAAAGCGCGAAATTGAACTTGGGAATTATGTGGTGACTAAGACAAAACCTGTTATAATAAGCTCGATAGGGGCTATTTTAAAGCCAGACGGTGGTGTGCGCATCATTCATGATGCCAGTCGACCGGAAGGACTCTCCCTCAATTCTTACACAACAGACACATCCTGCTCCTACATGGACCTTCGCTGTGCACTCGATTATATACGCCCCAAAAGTTTCCTCGCTAAAATTGACTTAAAAAGCGCCTATAGGTCGGTTTTGTGCAGCGACTTTGACCACGAGCTCACTGGTCTACAGTGGACCTTTTCAGGCAATGACGTGCCGACATATATGTATGACCGCAAGCTCCCATTCGGACACAGTCGTAGCCCTATGTTATTCCAACGAATCACATCCGCCGTTTGCAAAATTATGAAGTGTAAATACAACGTAACCTGCATTGTGTATTTGGACGATTTCTTGATAATCGAAGATGATTTCCAAACGTGTAATAATAGCCTGCAATTATTGTTAATAACCCTCCGTGATTTAGGGTTTAATATTAACTGGGCCAAAGTGGAAGGTCCTTCTACGCACTTAACGTTTTTAGGTATCCATATTGATACACGTGATCTTACATTTTAAAAGCATGTTTTACTTAAGCCTGCTTTTAACGTCCAGTCGGGAAAGGGTTAAAAGACATTGTTAATCATATCTATGGATAATGTAATGATTGCAATAAGATTGAAAGGTATGCAATGCCTTGTTTCGGACTGGACAGTTATACATGATTCAGCACCGGTACTTTGTAAAGAATAAAATATATATTACCTTAGCCTAATAAACATTTTTAAAAACAAGACAGTCTACACTCTAGACAAGGATATAGAAGTTGGCAAAGCAACACTGTTAAGTAAGGACAGGCGAATAATTAAAATGGAACCACGACTATTTCTTAAACATAATGGCAATGTACTACATTGAAATGAAGAAATCATAACTTCTTTTACCTTAGAAATTCCCTGTAAATGTTGTTGTTCGTGTTGATTTCATTGGAAATGGCGTCTCTGCCCAATTAAACTTCGTTTCAACAACCATCATTTGAAAGAATTATCCGTAAACCAACATCTATATTTTACACGCTGAATGTCATCTCTTAACTTTATCGCATGTGGTCAAAATGGGAATAACAACCAGAAATTTTCAGGGAACACAGTCACATGTAAATCTACAGGTTTTTTTGTTTGTTTAGATACAAGAAGCCTTTAGACCATTAATGTTAGCATTTGTCAATGAGCGGATTTTGAATTGAAAAAATTCAGATAGAATGGCGTATTTGTGTCTAGTATGTGGTCCTTAATTACTTTCGGCCTTAATTAGTTAATTTAATGTTATATCGTTGTTGTCGTCTTTGGGCTAGTGAGGTTTTTTATTTTCTGGCATGAAGAAGTAGGCGTTGGTTTTGGGGTGGTGTTTGTAATGAAGGAGTTCACATAATTCTTTAACAAATTGTGAAATAACATAATTTAAATTTAAGAGTTCTGGTGAAAAACAGAACTGTATTTCAACGGAAAAAAACAGGGAAATTTTGAAAGTTTTATCTACAGTTTTTTCTGTGTTCACGGAATTCTGTTAGTTAACAAACTGTAACATAACATAATTTAGATTTAAGAGTTCTGGTGAAAAACAGAACTGTATTTCAACGGAAAAAAACAGGGAAATTTTGAAAGTTTTATCTACAGTTTTTTCTGTGTTCACGGAATTCTGTTAGTTAACAAACTGTAAAATAACATAATTTAAGTTTAAGAGTTCTGGTGAAAAACGACAGTAACCTACAGTTTTCTCTGTTCATGGAATTCTGTGAATTTACCTACCGTTGAATAACATAATATAACGATACTTGACAGTTATGTCACAATAAATAATTGTAAAATAACGTCTGTAAAGTTACGTTTGTCTATTTTACATTAAAAACTGTATTAAAACAGACATATATTTCAACAGATGTACACATAAACCCGTTAAAAACTGTAAAATAACAGATAAAATGTCTGTTGAATAATAGTCACTTTTTACAGTGCAGCACTTCAGAAATCAATCCACACTACCCAACCCTAGCCAAACCCCACCTGAATTACCACCAAGCCCTATCGAAATCGAACAAACTATCTACACCCCAAACGGTGTTCATGATATACTGATCTCCCTTGATGCAAGCAAGACTTGTGGTAGAGACCTTCTTTTGATACCATCTTGAAACTATGCTGTAAATTTATGTACACTCCATTGTCTTACTTATTCAATAATCTCCAAAACCTCAGTGTTTTCCTTTCAAAATTTTAATAATACAATGGAGGCTAGAAGATGGCATAAAATGTATTTACACAATATATGAATAAGTAAACCTTTAAATAAAGCAAGAATTCGTACAGAAATTCGACTGTTTTCCAAAATGAAAGTAGAAAATTAAAATTTTCTGGTGTCAAAAAGACCTTAAATTTCACCGAATCCGTAATAAACACAAAGAATACTATAGTCATACAGGGTTCAAAATTGAGCCTTAAAAGCTGAAAAGACTTTTTCCTTCATTAAGAGTTTAAGACAAAGAACTGATTTTACAAATAAATTATATGCATTATGCTTTAGAATATTTACTAATGAATAGAACTCTTATTAGCCAGGTTTAAAATGTTGAAATGTTATGTTCATTATAAGACCTATTAAGTATCCCTTTAATGATGGCACACGATAGTACATGTCATCCCTTAGCCAATTCGATGTCTCTAGTAGCTGTGAGTGTGTACAGGCGATATCTCAAAGATAGAGGGTCCTAGAATCAGTTGTCGGTGTCTGATTAATTTCTGGAGACAAGGCACAAAATAAACAGTATGACCTGGGATGGAAATAGTGGATTCTTTGGTGTGAGTCACGGAATTGATCCCATTGTTACCACTGAAATAATTTTGCTACAATATTTTAGTTACATGTTGGATTATGGAAAATCTTACTTGTCGTCCCTTTTGATTTTGAGTTTGAAACTTTTGACAAATTAGTCGCTCAGATAGCTTTGGTATCGGCCCGAGATATCATACTCTGGTAACATTGAATCTCTCGAATATGTCTATTTACAATGATCTAATCCGGTTTAGTTACATAAATTGTCAAAAACCATCAAGGTTCGTCCTGCTGTAGTTTTGGTTGCACCACTTTCATTATGAAACGTTGCGCACACTTTGTTGCATTATTTGAACATAACATAACTCAATCTACAAATAAATGTTAATTTCATTTAATACTCCTTTGCCTGATACAACCTGCACTATAGCTCGTTGGCTCAAGGGTGTGTTATTATTGTCAGGCACATTGGTGTAGATAAGCTTCCCGGTGTCGCGTCATATTTCAATGGTTGTTCAATTCCGGATTTAAGCAGAAGATTGGTCATCAGCTAAATATTTTTTTTTAATTTTTATCTTAGAGAAGTGGATACTACGAATGTAGGTTTCGATCGAAAGAGGTAAGGATATCTTAAAATATCATGGACTTAATTCGTATACAATCATTAGCATTAAATGTTTAGTGGTCTTTGTTCATAAGAAGTAATTTTAAACGAATGAGTTGTTCCCCATTGATGAAGGGACTCTTTTTCCGCGAAAGGATAATCTGTCAGTTATTAGGAATGAATGAATGAATGGAGTTTTACGTCCTACTCTTCTGCACCTTATGGGCTAATGAAGACGGGCAACGCCATGCAGTGTGCAATGAGGGAAATTTTGTCAGGACAGCGGCATTAGCCTACTCTTTTTGCGATTTCCAACTGTCGAGGGATCTTTAACGTGCACAGCCTGTAGCACACGGGGCCTCGGTTTATTGTCCCATCCGAACGACTAGACGCTTTTTCCATGTCAGTCCCTCCGACCTGCATCACTGACAAGGGGAAACCGGGCTGAAAAATCCGAAAGTTCATCTCGACCTTTGCCGGGATTGAACCCTGGACCTTCAGGTTAGCGAGCAAGCGTCTAACCCACCGCGGCTCCCGTCAGTTATTAGGTATTCAACCAATAAGCAAATTTTGATTTCTGGCTTTGCTTTTTCATTATTGGTTGAGGGTTTTCGCGCTTTGGCTATTGTCTGGTTAACGAGGTGCTCTGGATACTGGTTGAGTTTGATGAAGACGTGTTTTAGATGGTCAATTTCTTTCTCCAGTTTATCTTCACTGCAAATGTTTACTGCTCGCTTGGTAAGGGTGGTTATGATGCCTTTTTCGTCTGTAAGGGGTGGTTAGATTTGAAATGTAGGTACTGATCTGTGTGTGTTGGTTTCCTGTAAACTGAAGTGCTGATTTGGTTATTGGTTATTTCGATGAAGATATATAGGAACGGAATAGAGTTGTGTTGGCTGGTTTTCATAGTGAATTTGATCGATGATCTTTGGTTGTTGAGGTGTTCAAGTAATATTTTAGGGTCATCTTCTTCTTTAAGCGTGACAAAAGTGTCATCAACTTTTCTGTACCAGCATAAAGGTTTCATGGGAGAGATTTGTAAGGCCTTTTGTTCAAAATAGGTCATGTATTGTTCAGCTAAAACTAACTTAACTGTAAGCAGATAAACAGGATATGACTGAGTTTCAAACTAAGACCCAATAATCATATTAAATCTTTATCTGTAAATTTCATCAGGGTGTGGATGGTGATCACATGACTAACGATAGGTAAAAAAGAAAACGTGACTATGGAAGGGTTTTTGGGTCTAAACAAGATGATCTACTAATTTGTGTAATGCAATGTTGAAATGTTCAGAATGTCAAAAATACTTATTATGATACTAATGGTTAATTAAAGGGGCACAGTCTTGATTTGTTTCGGACAATCATCCGACAGCCTCAAACACATGAAATCTTTTGTTTAGTTAATCAGAAATAGTCTACAGAGCTTACCTTTGAAATTTGAGCCTTCAAATCCATGGGTATACATATTTATCCGTGTTTGAAAATCATAATGTCTTAAGATATTATGAACGTCCCGCCATATTGGAAAATCAAAGAGTTATAAAACAAAAAGAAAGTACATGTAATAACAATTGTAGATTTTGTCAACAGGACACACAATTTTCAGACTGACTGAAGACCAGTAGCGTACAGCACGGAAAAAATAAAAAGTGAAATTTTTTAGGTATATTTCAAGGTATTTTGCGATTTTCTTAGAGCTTGAGTATTTCTGAGGACTGTTTAAATGTAACAAAGGCCCAAAACGACCCCTAAAAATCAAGATTGTGCCCCTTTAAGCAGTTTGATCTAGTTCTGGTGTTTGGCTCTATATTGGTTTAATATTATTACTTGAAATCTTGAGAATAAGAAGATATGCAAAGTGTATAATGTAAAGTGTATAATGTAAAGTGTATAATGTAAAGTGTATAATGTAAAGGGTTAAATGTTACATAAATTCTTGTGGCATTTCATTGTATTTTAGAGTATATTTATACATATTTCATTCTTACAAATCGACAATGGTAATTTCAGGATTTACAAATGTATTTTGTAACGACGACATTGGTATTTTAAATCGAGAATTTTGGCAACGTTATCCCTCCATAAAAAGGAAGTATTTTAACACAGACCCTATACTAGTCTATACATATCCCAGTCACGATAGGAGAAAATTATTGCTCGGGATTAGAGATGATTAAATTTAAAATGCTGTGGATATTTCTAATTCTGATGTGCTGTCGAAAAAAAGGTAATGTTGCGTTATTTCTTCCCTGGACTGAAATCGGTGGCGGAGCCGACGAAAATAGAGATGACAAGTAAAGGGCAAGCTAACCATTGCAAGTGGGGAAAACTATGACACATTCTAAAAAGTTCCCTATTAATGTGAACAAACTATAACAGGTATCAACATGTTCTACAAGTCTCATTATCACCTCCTATAGTGAGTATTGTTTTCAATATAAACGACAATTTAGCAGAAAGCTTAACTCAAAATACCCAAAATTTCTCAGTAAGTCGGCCATGTTTGTTACACAAGGAGTAGTCTATACCTGGCTCTAGGATGAATGTTATCTTTGTATTCCAAAATCTTATACAACTGTTTGTCCTGGTCTTCAAAAACAGAGATATTTATGTTTTAGGAACTGATTGCAATGAGAATGGAGTACACAGGAAGGTCTAAAAATGTAACTTTGTTACCGGGAAATTAATTGAATAACTCAACAATCACTGAATATTTCTGATTTATGTTTTGGACAGTGGAACTAACCTAATATAGCCAATAGCCAGACTTATAACGAGATGTTAAGTCATAGCCAAATAAACACTGATAGAGGTCCTCTTTTCTCTAATTCGTCGGCAAATATACTTGTAGTCACTCCAAAGCCTGACACATATTCCGGTGCGTCTTTTTACCGCCGAACACCGCCGAATACTTATTATTTCAAAATTATTAATAGTTCTTAAATTTAATTGTAGTTAAAGTGTTCCTTATATCAATAAATGTCTATTTCTATTTCAAAATGTTTATTTTAATTAATTTTATTTGATTTTGGTACAAAAAAAAGGTGTTCGGCGGTTGTACCCATAATGCAAATGGCGTAACAGTAATGAGCCGTCGATGTTTTATCTTAGCTAAATGCAACTTGTTTTAAAGTTTTAATGCCTTTTAACTATACTTTAAGGTCTTAACAAATCATGTTATATAATATTAATTGTTTTTGATAGAAATAAAGTGCCTTGAAGGGGTAAAAACACAAGAAAAGTGTATTCGGCGGTTGTAGCGCTGTTGTCTGCAGTACCTATTATCTACACACCCACAATGCATCACCGCATAAATCAATTATAATAAATAATTATTCTCAAAACAAAACACTTTAATATTACATAACGATAACAGAATTATAGCAATGAAGATACAATGTATAATACAACAATACAATAAAACATAGTAATATAAACAAATAAATATATACATGACAATAAAACAAAAAATACAAATACTTGATAACTATATCTACTACTAGGCCTATGTACAAACTTATCGTGGCCTTGCCCTCTCGTTATCAGGCCTTTTTCTTTGGCAAGGTTTTTTGGCAACATTAGGTATATTTTTTACCTGGTACATTTCATTAGTGGAAGTGATGATCTCGGGGGAATATTTTCTTTTGAGGTTCTTTAAAAATCGAATAAAAATATTCCTTCCACCTCGGCAACGAATCAAAATGGTGTGCTCTACCTTTGAGCATCCCGAAAATTATAAATGATTTGCTGTCTGACAACAAGAGTAATGTCATTATTTTTTGCTTTCAGAATCTTAGCCCAAACTTACAAGTAGACTCCTTTCTATCTACAGGGGTAATAGATTTACTTCCTAAATCATTTATAAAAAGCATTCAAATAAATGGCACTTATTTTTGGATATCAACATGATGTTTTTGACTGGTAATAGGGTGCTATTTTCAGATATCATTATTTTTGGATATAAATTGATAATCACATTGACTTTTTTATTATTCAGTCCTCTTTACATTGTGTAGTGTGTAGTGACACATAGTATTAAGGGAGCTAATTACATAAAACATAAAGTAATAAAACATGATTACCTCCCTTAGACCATTATAGTTCTGACTTTAACATCTCTCCTTTTTTTTGCCAAAATTATAATATTATATATTAGAATATTGTCGTCACCCCGTCCGTCCGTCCGTCTAAAATTGCTTATGAACGCAATAGAGAGTACAGTTTTCGTCGGATTTGATGAAATTTGTTGGGAACATTTGAATTGATGTATTCTTGGACAAGTTCGATATTGACGACTTTTTCATGTACATTGCATTTGACTCAAAACGAGTCGAAATTGGCTTGTGAACGCGATAGAAATTAAAGTGTTCATCTGATTTGAATGAAATTTGCTGCGATCATTTATATTGATGGGATCTTGAACGAGTTCGATATTGACGATTTTTCGATGAACGGTTTTCAAGTTATTGGTCAAAACTCGTCAAAATTGGCTTGTGAATGCGAAAGAGACTACAGTTTCCATCGCTTTAGAATAAAATTTTGTGTGATCATTTTTGTGATGAGATCTTGGAAAAGTTCGATATTGACAATTTTTCAATCAACAATTTTTTAGATATGCCCCTGACTTAGTAAAAAAGCGTTGACATTGTCTTGTGAACGCTATGGAGACTAAATTTTTCATTTCATTTGAATAAAATTTGGTGTCATCATTTATGTAGACGAGATCTTGGACAAGTTCGATTTTGTTTTTTTTTTTCGATGAAGGGTTTTTTGAGTTTTTGCCCTTGATTTCGTCAAAATGTGTCGAAATTCGATTGTGAACGCTGTAGAGAAGCAGTTTTCATCTGATTTGAATTTGTTTATGAAAGAGGTGGTCAAAACTCCAATTTGGTTAGAAAAATTTTACAAAAAACTGATCAACTGAAGCCATCTTATTGTTACTTCCCAAAAAAAATTTTGCTGAAAACTCTTTGAGTAATATCTTAGCCCGTACGAAATCCTGGTCACGGCACCAAAAAAAGAGTATAGAGTAGGACTTCTAGATGATTAAATGACTTCACATGGTGTTTTATATTGTTTTATTAGGTACAGGTATTCTTAAAAGGTGGTGAGAGAGAGGTATCGGAGATTCCTCTGTTCTGGCTAACGGCACAGGTTTGAAAGGCTCTCTTATACCACGACCGGGACCCTGGATGCAAAACATACAGGCTATTGGCTGTCGTAGCTAAATGCAAGCTGTCCACTTCAAACATGCATGCACAGACAGATTAATAATCCAGGACACTCTATCATTACCTTTTACAATAAAAACAATAATACAATATATCAAATAAATTGTAGCAGATTAAAGGGACTACATCATACCTATAAAGTGTCACAATACAACTGGAACAAAATCAATTATTTGGGTTATTGATGTTACTGGGTTAATTATGGCTAATATTGTAATAATAGCGGATTCGGAAAATGATGCTTTAGTAGATTGATACAACAGGAAAAGTCTGTATAGCTTTAAGTATGAACTGCCTGACTGTGAGGCATCGCACGAAATTGTTACTGGTTCATTAAGACCATAATACTTTAAAACTGGGGCTGTAGGCATAATTTTCTTAACATCTCTAAAGACTTGTTTGTGTACTTCATCAAAATGAAAACGAAAATCAGTAGATTTACTATCCTTAATTAATTGCCGTAAAGGTTCAGTAGTTGCCGAAAGGTTTGGCAAAAATTTACATGTATATGTAATTTGCCCAATAATGTCTGCACACTGATTATGGTTCTGGCATCTCAACTTCAGCTTTGAATTTATCCCCACTGATCTTTACACCATTTTTATACGCCCACGTGAAATGGGGGGCGTATATTGTCGTCCGACCGTCCGTCCGTCCGTCCGCCCGTCTGTCCGTCCACAATTGCTTGTAAAAACTCTAGAGGGCGCAATTCTTAACGGATTTTGTTGAAACTTTATATGAGTGTTTAGGATCACGCAAGGATGAACCCTATTGGTAATCAGCAAAATCGGAAAAAAATTTAGTACGAGTTCTTGCCCTTGTTCTTGAATGGCTCGTAAACACTCTACAATGTGCAATTCTTGACTGATTTGATGAAACTTGGTGTGAGAGTATGTTATAACTCAAGGATAAACCCTATTAAAAATCAGCGAAATCAAAAAAACATTTAGTATGAGTTATTGCCCTTGTTCTTGAAAACGCGTCCAATTTGAGCTTGTAAACACTCTCTGAGAGAACAATTCTTAATGGATATTGATGAAACTTGGCTTGAGTATTTGTTATCACCCAAGGATGAAACCTATTGAAAACCAGTTAAATCGAAAAAAATTTAATATCAGTTATTGACCTTGTTTTTGAAAACGCGTTCAATTTTACACTTTTAAACACTCCACAATGCACAGTTATTTACCGATTTTGACAAAACTCGCTGAAATTGTTTAATATCACCCAAGGATGAACCCTTTTGAAAATAGAAAATATCGCAATATATTTTTGATACGAATTATTGCCCTTGTTCTATAAAATGTGTTGGATTTTTGCCATGTAAACACTCTACAAGTCACAATTTTTATGCGATTTTGACGTTACTTGGCATGAGTACATGTATTTGTAATCACCTAAGGATGAACCCTATTGAAATTCAGTTAAATCGAAAAATATTTAGTTTCAGTAATTGCCCTTGTTTAATACGCGTTTAACCTTTTGGCTAATAAACACTCCAGAAGGAGTGATCAATGTTGACAAAACTCACTGAAATTGTAAAAGCATTGCAACTTTAGTTTCACCAGTTAATTCAGTTTTCTCAGCAGCTCCCAAGTAAAATTTAAACTGTTGCTTCCAATCTTTCCATGACTGTGCTATATTTTCTTCTGAAGCGAGACTTAATCTTGCAGGAGGCTTAAATGATCCCATTTTTTGTCTGTTTGTCGAGCAAATACCGTTAATGGATTCGTATATATGCCGTTATATTATTCGTGACGGTTGAATAGGAATAAGACACAATTTGGTTTATATCAATTCTAAGACATTGGGTTATGAGCCTTCTTGTAGTAAATTTGTGTATTCTGATGCCAGTTCTACTGGGTTTGCTGGTTATGAGGTGTCGTTGTTAGGAGATGTTTCTCACGGTATGTGGTCAGCTGATCTTTTCTTGAGCATTGATTCTTTCTATGGTCCACATGACGTAGACTGGTTTGCTTCAGTTCATAATGCTAAATTACCACGTTATGTGTCGCGATTTTGGTGTCCGTACTCCTCTGGAATCGATTCCTTTTCAGAGAATTGGTCCAACTGTAGAAGCTGGTTCCTACCTTCTATACACCTGATTGGTAGGGTTTTGATGAAAAATGAAGTCTGATAATGCTTATGGAACACTGAAAGTACCTGTATGGACATCCAGTATTATGGCCTTTTATTATCGATTCTGATGGCGGTTTTATTGATGCTATTAAATCATTTATGATCTTCCTCAGTTCAAGAACTGTTATGTTCCAGGATTGCTTGGGAAGGTGTTTTTGGGAATAGCGATTTAACATTTCGAATGTTGGCTCTTAAGATAGATTATAGATAGATGAAATTTAAGAATTTAGTAACATATTCTATAGGTATTTTCAGTTTAAACCTGTTATAGGTAATTAATTTGACTATATCTGTTTTAAGTCAAATGAATTTGTTATATTAAAAAAAGTACCTGTTATAGATCAAATGAACTTGTTATATGTAAAAAATGTACCTGTTATAGGTTCGGATGTTCATGGATTAATGTTTAATTTTTGTTTTCTTTTTACGTTTACTTTTCAAGTCCTACTCTGGTGAAATTGAAGAGCTACCTGAGGGTTTAGTTAGTTTATTAGAAGATATACCAAATTTTCTCGAAAGTTCTCATGCGGAATTTTTTTATAAATACCGTAATAGGTTTCTGAAATGGAGTCAGTGGTCGCAGACTAATGGTTTTGTCAATAATTTTCCTGCTAAACCTCTTCATGTGGCTCTGTATCTGACCAGTATTATTAATGGTTCCACATCTGTTAGTACTTTGACAACAGCGTTCTACAGTATTCGGTGGGCTCATTCAATCTCTGAAAGTCCTTCGCCTACTGATTCGAAATTAGTGCAGAACGTGTTTTAGGGGGTAAGCGCAAGTTAGCAAAACCTACTGTTAAGAAGGATGTCATTACCCCTGACACTTGAAGGTTGATGTATGACGGATTATTTTCTGAGGGTTGTATTTTCAAACAACAAAAAAAAAGTGTGCTTCTCTGTTATCCTTTGCCGGGTTTTTACGTTCCAAAGAATTAATATTTATTAGATGCTCAGATATCATATTTTACTCAGATTATGTTAGTATATTTATTGAACATATTGAAGTAAAACTGACACTTATCGTGACGTTGCCTGGGTGTTGATTGGGAAGACTTATTCTAAACTTTGTCCTGTAATGAATTTGAGTTTGTATTTATCTTGGGCAAACATTGATAACGATTCTGATGAATTTATATTTCGTAATTTAAGTAAATGTAAAGAAGGTTAAAGACTTAGAAATACTGGTAAGCCATTGAGTTATAGACGTATGAGAGAATTATTTATTAGAGCTTTTTCTCCTTATGTTGGAAATATTTCTTAATTTGGTTTACATAGCCTGCGTTCAGGCGGAGCTACTACGTCAGCAAATATCAGTTTGTTTGCTTAAACGTCACGGCAGATGGCGATCTGAATCTGCTAAGGACGGGTATATTAAAGATGACTTGCAGAGGGGTCTTTCTGTCTCTTTAGGTGAAAGTGGTTGTAATAACAATATATAATTGAAATTACGAAAGAACACAGGCCGAGGAGAAGATTCAGTACCATCAATAACAGTTATGTGCAAAAAAATAGTGAGTAAGAGGGGAAAAAAAAATTCTGAAACTGATTGATACATTGAAATTTATGGAAAACTGTAACCAGCATCTGCTTAAATACAAATCTAAAATAAGAGGAAAATAATGATTATACTGTTATAGGTTTTAGTCTGCCCTGGACTAAAATATCACTTAAATTTCTATTACGATAAAAGCAATAATTAATTTTTTGTGGAAAATATCAGGGAAAATGTGTTGGAGGCGTTTATACAGTTCTTTGATAATGGGTATGGCTTGGCAGGATGTACTACTGAAAAGTATAACAAAAGGAATTATCTGATAGTCAACTTGAACATTTAAACCATTGGGTTTCATCGTATTAAGTTTATTTATCCAGTAGTTTTCTCTAAGCAGTCGAAAAGTTCTAGTTGGAATATCAGTCTGTTCATAAATTTGTTCAATAGGGTTGATTCTTGCATTATTTATGTGATGGTCTGATTGGTTGAAATGTTAGGCCTTTGAGTTTTCTATATTTTGTTTCCTTCACGTTCTTTATGTTCATCCGGTCATTGTCGATGCTCATACCCATGTGTATTGGTGATACGGTGCGGGACTGGGAGGTATGCACAAGAGAAATATTATTCGTGTCGGTTGACTGGAAGGAATAAGACACGAGTTACTTTCTCTTGTTCTCCAGTAGCGGATAGTGACGAATAGGTTTGTCATGTCATTCAGCATCGGCCAGTGGCTAGGTACGCGAATTTTTTTTCCTAACTGGGATAACAGTTACTTCTGTTTAGACGATTCTGATTGGCTTAAAACATATTTTGATGTCATTCAAAATGGCGGCGCCCATGACTTGTCGCTTCGGCGAGAATGGGCATCAAAATAATAAATTATCTGTAAAAAACTTTGCCGAACATTCTGTAAGTATTATTGAGAAGTCTGACGAACATTTATTCTTCAAAACTGTGTGACTGTGGAAGTGATTTGGGTCGTATTCGGGTTATTTTCTAGTTAGACCGGGAGCTAGGTGGAGTTTTATCATAAAGTTGACCCCAAAAAGGGTTTTGATGCCTCCATTGTTAAGACATTACTATAGGACTTCAAAATCAAGAATTCTTAAGGTCCCCGCTTGGTGCGTTACCTATGCACAGCCCCAAAAAAGATCCCCCAAAAACACGTTTAATCAAAATATCGAGCCCATCATTGTTTTTTCCATAAAAGGTAACTATGAAGTGTGCTGATCATAAAACTTCATCATAAGA
This sequence comes from Nipponacmea schrenckii, assembly GCA_030562195.1. Lineage (NCBI taxonomy): Eukaryota > Metazoa > Mollusca > Gastropoda > Lottiidae > Nipponacmea > Nipponacmea schrenckii. The sequence continues at coordinate 25,038,005 of CM060202.1, read as the reverse complement.
ACACTTCAGGTGGTGCAAAAGGTGCCTAAGAACACCTTTAATTAGGGCTAATTAGCGTTTTAATCAAACTTTTGAGCCAGGTCAAAGTTCAAACAGGTGGTAGGATTTCAAAACACATTCGTAAGAACAGTTTGGTCGGTGCAAAAGGTGCTTAAGAACAGTTCAAAGTTCAAACAGGTGGTAATTTGGCAAAAATTTACCTGTTAATCAAACTTCCAAGCCCATCATCCATTTTAATTTTATTAGATAGAATAGCAAATATTGTGATGAGAAAACATTCGTAAGAACAATTCAGGTGGTGCAAAAGGTGCTTAAGAACACCTTTAATTAGGGCTAATTAGCGTTTTAATCAAACTTTTGAGCCCAAAAAAAATTCTTATGCCTAAGTATGAGTCTAGTCGTCAGGATTTCAAAACACATTCGTAAAAACAGTTTGGTCGGTGCAAATGGTGCTTAAGAACAGGTCAAAGTTCAAACAGGTGGATGAATGAACGGAAAATTACAATTGTCAAAGTTGTCAAATATGAGTATAGATTCAGCAGTGGACTTACCTGGTGTCATGGCTATACACTTATATACTTTAATAGATTTATCCGATTATAGAGAGATTCTGTTGTAAAGTTATGACACAGGTAAGTGCACACGGATAATACTAATATACTCGTATTTGCCAAGTTTAAGAATTTAAATTTTATGTTCATTCTAAAGATACAATGTCATAACTCTTTAACATTTAAATATGATCACATCATCGCTGTTTTAGTTTCTCATCTTGGCTTGCTATATGACGTTTAAATTTTTCATTCTGAAAGTGATTTAGGAAGCTTATATATGGTACTATCAGCTAGTTACACGAAGAAGTTTCCAAAGTAAAACTTTTAATTATAATATATTATACAAAAAAAACATAGAGAAAATAAATATGAAGATCCATTCTTTGGATTGATAAAACAGTGCAAATATTCATGTTTTTACTTTATTCACAACACCAGAGTTATTCATCGGAATCACTTTCATCACTAGATCCTGCTGCTAATATTAATTCATCATCTGATTCCACAGTTTCATCCATATCGTCTGGGATAAGTCTTTCGGGCATTTGACAACCATCAAACCAACTTATATGGTAATGACTGTCCTTTAGATACCAACCATCTGCTGCAGAAGGTTCACATGTTATAAAAGCAGTATCAGCCATGGACTACATCCTAGTAACAAATCCTACACGCCTGATATGGGGGACAACTCAAATTGACATGGTGGAATGTCACTGGCATTAATGCCTTTGATTTATGCAAATGGTATATCCTCTCTTTTTGGAGAAAATCCCCTTTGAAGCATTTTATACCTGTAGCTGTTCAAAGATGTTTTAGATTTGTTTGCACCGTAAATCTTACTTAAGAACATTCCTAATTCTGAAATGACACTTTCAGAAATAGGACATTCTTTGGTTAAAAGAGAAAATGAGTGTTGAGCCTTGTTATCATTTTTCAAAAGGAGTAAGTGGTCTGACTTTTCCTTTTCTGACAAAGGCTGAAGTAAAGACATGAAAAGCCGGTAAAGCCGCACACATAGAAGTACCTAAGGTAGTAGCAATTTGCGTTATATTTATATATCGACGACTATTTCTCGAGCAAGTTCCGACGTCCATCCAAACAGTGGCTGCAAATTTGTGGGAATGATGAATCAAAATAACTGCTATGTCAGTGTCTGATGCACGTACCACAATGTTTCCTGGGTGTTCCGTTTCATCAATAACCTTCGCATGAAAACATATCATTGTATCTGCTTCCTCGTGATTTGACTCCATTGTAGCAATGCACTCATGACGGACGGACTTCGTGGTTTTCAACGAAAAAATGATGACATTGGTTAAGATGAGCGACATATAGATGGCAATCTTTAATGATGGCACTATAGTTTAACTTCTTCCATTCCTTAATCAAATTTGGCGAAAAGGTGATTGAGAACACTTTTAAATTTGGATCAATTAGCGTTTTAATCAAACTTTTTAACAAAAGAAAAAGTTGATCTGGACCAGTAATTCTTTCCTAATTCTTTTCCTAATTAAAAGTGTTCTCAATCACCTTTTCGCCAAATTACCACCTGTTTGTACTTTTTAATGATGCACTTAAATCTACATCATTTAAAAAGAATCTTCCAAGCTTTTTGATTAAGGAATGGAAGAAGTTAAACTATAGTACCATCATTAAAGATTGCCATCTATATGTCGCTCATCTTAACCAATGTCATCATTTTTTCGTTGAAAACCACGAAGCCCGTCATGAGTGCATTGCTACAATGGAGTCAAATCACGAGGAAGCAGATACAATGATATGTTTTCATGCGAAGGTTATTGATGAAACGGAACACCCAGGAAACATTGTGGTACGTGCATCAGACACTGACATAGCAGTTATTTTGATTCATCATTCCCGCAAATTTGCAGCCACTGTTTGGATGGACGTCGGAACTTGCTCGAGAAATAGTCGTCGATATATAAATATAACGCAAATCGCTACTACCTTAGGTACTTCTATGTGTGCGGCTTTATCGGCTTTTCATGTCCTTACTGGGTCTGATTTCACTTCAGCCTTTGTCAGAAAAGGAAAAGTCAGACCACTTACTCTTTTGAAAAATGATAAAAAGGCTCAAGACTCATTTTCTCTTTTAACCAAAGAATGTCCTATTTGTCCTGAATTAGGAATGTTCTCAAGTAAGATTTACGGTGCAAACAAATCTGAAACATCTTTGAACAGCTACAGGTATAAAATGCTTCAAAGGGGATTTTCTCCAAAAAGAGAGGATATACCATTTGCATAAATCAAAGGCATTAATGTTAGTGACATTCCACCATGTCAATTTGAGTTGTCCCCCCATATCAGGCGTGTAGGATTTGTTACTAGGATGTGGTCCATGGCTGATACTGCTTTTATAACATGTGAACCTTCTGCAGCAGATGGTTGGTATCTAAAGGACAGTCATTACCATATAAGTTGGTTTGATGGTTGTCAAATGCCCGAAAGACTTATCCCAGACGATATGGATGAAACTGTGGAATCAGATGATGAATTAATATTAGCAGCAGGATCTAGTGATGAAAGTGATTCCGATGAATAACTCTGGTGTTGTGAATAAAGTAAAAACATGAATATTTGCACTGTTTTATCAATCCAAAGAATGGATCTTCATATTTATTTTCTCTATGTTTTTTTTTGTATAATATATTATAATTAAAAGTTTTACTTTGGAAACTTCTTCGTGTAACTAGCTGATAGTACCATATATAAGCTTCCTAAATCACTTTCAGAATGAAAATTCAAACGTCATATAGCAAGCCAAGATGAGAAACTAAAACAGCGATGATGTGATCATATTTAAATGTTAAAGAGTTATGACATTGTATCTTTAGAATGAACATAAAATTTAAATTCTTAAACTTGGCAAATACGAGTATATTAGTATTATCCGTGTGCACTTACCTGTGTCATAACTTTACAACAGAATCTCTCTATAATCGGATAAATCTATTAAAGTATATTAGTGTATAGCCATGACACCAGGTAAGTCCACTGCTGAATCTATACTCCTATTTGACAACTTTGACAATTGTAATTTCCCGTTCATTCATCCACCTGTTTGAACTTTGGCCTGTTCTTAAGCACCTTTTGCACCGACCAAACTGTGAATGTGTTTTGAAATCCTGACGACTAGACTCATACTTAGGCATAAGAATTTTTCTTGGGCTCAAAAGTTTGATTAAAACGCTAATTAGCCCTAATTAAAGGTGTTCTTAAACACCTTTTGCACCACCTGGATTGTTCTTACGAATGTTTTCTCATCACAATATTTGCTATTCTATCTAAAAAAATTAAAATGGATGATGGGCTTGGAAGTTTGATTAACAGGTAGTTTTCGCCAAATTACCACCTGTTTGAACTTTGAACTGTTCTTAAGCACCTTTTGCACCGACCAAACTGTTCTTACGAATGTGTTTTGAAATCCTGACGACTGGGCTAATATTTTGGCATAAGAATTTTTCTTCGGCTCAAAAGTTTGATTAAAACGCTAATTAACCCTAATTAAAGGTGTTCTTAAGCACCTTTTGCACCACCTGAAGTGTTCTTATGATGAAGTTTTATGATCAGCACACTTCATAGTTACCTTTTATGGAAAAAACATTGATGGGCTCGATATTTTGATTAAACGTGTTTTGGGGGATCTTTGTGGAGCAGTGCATAGGTAACGCACCAAGCGGGGACCTTAAGAATTCTTGATTTTGAAGTCCTATAGTAATGTCTTAACAATGGCGATCAAACCTTTTGAGCTCAACTTTATGATTAAACTCCACCTAGCTCCCGCTCTAAGTGGATCAGCAACTTTTTGTATCGTGCCGCGAAGGCCTAGCGTGCCTAACATATAGGGCCTACACGAAAGTAATAGTTTCAACTTCCAGTTCCCAATAAGTGCAATAGGAGTATTGAATCGTTCTTCCTATGATGAATGATAGGCCTTTAGCAATATGTCTATTGATTATAATCTTCAGCAATACCTTGGCTCCATGTAGGCTCACGCTTTGAAATTTGAGTTTGACAGCTCTGTCCTACTGACCTACTATTAACCATTGGGCTATTTATAACTTCACCTACTGCCTCTTCCGGCGTACAATATTTTAGAGACGAATATTATTGCCGATCATAGTTTTCAATATTCAATAATTTCGAACAAAAAGAAAATTCATACACTACTGCTACGTACGCATCAACCTTAGGCCTACCACTTAGTTTTAGTACTTTTTATTCCTTGGCAAATGTGAATGCTCCTGGGTTTTCATGGCTGTTTATTGTTTGTTTTTTTTTTACATGAAACCCAAGGAGATATAATTTTTTTACAATTTACCCATCATTCATTCTAACTTGTCCCTCTTCAGGTCATGGTTACGTTAGGCCTACCAAATGGTTATGAACATCACTTAATAATCTTAAGTTTCATTAAAATCTGTCAAGAATTAAACCTGATAACAAGGCAATAACTCATCGAATATTTTTCAGTATCAATAACAAACAATTTCAGGAATTGTGCCTTGAAAAGTGTTTATGAGCCAAAAACCGAAAGCGTTT
>CM060202.1:25011462-25032385 GCA_030562195.1 Nipponacmea schrenckii | reverse complement strand
AAACCCGTCAAAATTGAGATCAACAATCCATTGGATTCGAATGAAATTTTGTGTCATCATTTATATTGATGAGATCTTAAACAAGTTTGATAGTGAAGATTTTTTGGCGAACGTTTTTTGAGTTATTGCCTTTGACTTAGTCAAAACGAGTCAGAAGAACAGTTTCATCTGATTTGAATGAAATTTGACGTGATCATTGAAGTTGATGAGATCTTGGTCAAGTACGAAATTGACGATTTTTTGATAAACTGTTTCTGAGTTATTAGTCTTGCGAATTGGCTTGTGATTGTGATAGACAATACAGTTTTGAAAATTAGCTAGTAAATACAATAGAGACTAGGTTTCATCTGATTTGAATCAAATTTGGTGTGAACATTTATATTGATGAAAACTTGAATTAGACCTAAATAATGTTTCTGCCTGTGTAAAAACAGTAAATATATTTTAAAGGGGGCGTATCTTGCTAGGCGACCACTTGTTATAACCTTCATTATTTTAAAATTTTGTGATATTGATCAAATTGTTAACAGTAGTTCTAACAGCCCCCAGGTTGTCATCAGCTTGTAAATTTGCTGGTTTAGATTGTATTTCCTCATCTCCCGTGTCTGGTATATGGTGGCCCATGGCTATCACTCAGTTTTTTCAACATGGGCCACCATACACAAGTAGCCAATTAAAATGAATTGATTTCCAATGTTACCCATCATTTACCTGGGATTTGGACCCAACAGTTGGAGATATAATGATGTAATCTTCTTTTATCTTATTGAATGTTCATTTTATCGGTTCATAAAACTAAAAGATCGGGACTAGTTTTGCCATTTTTAGATAACAGGTTTTAGGCTAGTCCGAAACTTGCTGACTCTATTCCCAGCCTCTGATAGCTATTTGGACAGGTATGGCTGGGGGAGAGTCAGAAAAACTAGGCACCTAAGACTTGGGATTTTCCGCACCTCTGAGGGTGCAGGGGTTTTAAACGTATTTACTCACCTCGAATCCACCAAACCTTGTTTTTTTTGAAAAGATGGATATTTTGTCACGCCTGTGGTTGCGTCAAAGTTTTTTTCAAGAATTTCAATTGCTCGGTCGCCATTTCAAATTGCGACGTTACTGGGTCATAAAAAGAAAGTACAAGATGATGGTTCGTTTGTTTCTATCAAGTGACAGTTTAACGTCGGAATTGTTTAATGCGCACGCATTTAAGGTGACGACAAAAGGTGCTATGCCCCAATTAAGGTGAATATTAAGTCTTGCTGTATTTAATGTCTCAATCCAATGGGCTTCCCCTGTTCTTAGAAAATTGTTTGTGTATTTTTTTCATTTCAATTCAAATTTCAAGCCCGCTTTTTAGGTTAGTTTTAGTTTTACGTTTTCAGCTCTCGATTTAATTCAATTTAATTTATGATTTCCAACTGAACTTGTATAGAATGGCTGCGGCTGCACCAAATTTATTGCTGCCAAATCAGGTTGAATTTTATCAGTTTACGCTATGGACATTGGTCTTAGATTTAAAAATGACCTTCCTGCTACTATTGATTTTTGCTACGTCCAATGTGTTGAAGGCAGGTATGCAAGGGCAATTGACGTACATCTTGTTTGTAAACACTGGATCTTTGGTGTATATGATCCGGTTTAGGGATTTCTTGTGCCAGTTGCCTAGAGAAATATTGCAACATTGATACCAATTATCTAACAGTGGATCCTTAGTGGGCAGCATACAATAACTTGGGAAATCTTAGTTGTATACATTGAACTGAAAATTATACCAAAGATTTTGTCGACTGCTAATCATATAGAGGGAATGATGCAAAAAGTCAAAGGTAAAATGAAAGCTATGCACGGTACTAGTAGGGAATTTATTGCTGACTACATGACTGAATTCATGTGGCACCAACGTTTTAGAACTCATCCTTATTAAGAGTTTTGGTTCCAAATAGCCAATGAATTATACCAGGTATAAATTTGCCCTTTTGCCCTTGCCAAATGTTGATAAAATGAAACCATAGACAAAAAAAATCATCACATTAAAAAACTTAGAAATAGATAAATCAACTATCGAAACAGCAAACCGAAACCTGAAATCCAAAACAAAATTTTGACAAAACATAATGTAGCGTGTTATGAACTTTTCAAATGAGGAAGTAGATCAATAGACGAGTAAGTATTTCAATTTTAAAAGTGACATTTGAATCGTTACCAAGAATAATAATCTTTATAACTGTCAATGGGGTAAACATATTTGGTCTATTTGAACAAATACTTGTAAACTGTTTTAGATCTTTCAAACACCCCCTTTTTAGGAAATCACTCCACATGATCTACACCTCTTCCATTCTTCATCAATTTGATAATTGAGATATAATATGGGATGGGTGGCACAGCGAATTAATTACAAAATTGGAAAAAAAATTCGACTTGATCAACTCAGGACTTTCCGTGGTGCTGTAAAGGGGACCAGTCATCAACTGCTCTATAAAGAGACTACTGCTCTTTTACGACCTTGCCAAACTCAAACGAAAATGATTGCGGCTAATACATTCGTTGCACCACAGTGAAAAATTCAAGAGTAATAACTCTAAAACCGTTCATCGAAAAATCGCCAAAAACAAACTTGATTACAATGCTCACACCAAGATTCATAAAAATCCTTAGAATATTGTAGCTTCTACTGTGTCTAACAAATGTTGACCGAAAGACCAACGGACAGGGGCGACAACACAAATTCAAATTCAGAAACAATGAATTATATCGAAATCTTGCAATGTGTTAAGCATTTATATTCACTTTCAGATAAAGCAAATAATGATTCCAGAAATGGTGGACAGACTATTGTTTCATTTGAAGCAAATAATGATTCTAGAAATGATGGACAGAATATGGTTTCAGATGAAGCAAATAATGATTCTAGAAATGATGGACAGAATATGGTTTCAGATGAAGCAAATAATGATTCTAGAAATGATGGACAGACTATGGTTTGTATACTTGTCTCCAACATAATGTTTGAACTTTAGTAGTAACATAAAAGGACTTAAAAGGATAATAGTTCTTAAATATAACATTTTCAAATTTTAAGCTAGGCAAATAAGAGCTCTATTCATCAGTAAATATACCTGCTGCGATAAATAACATAAAAATATAATAAATATCCAAAAAACTAAGTAATTATTCATAAAGATGCATTTGATTATTGAAAAACGCTTATTAAATTAAATATGTGTACGTATATTGTCTTCGCCCCTGTCCGTTGGTCAACATTTGTTGTACAATTTTCTAAGGATTTTAATGAAACTGGATGGGAGCATTGGAATTAATAAGACGGTCAAGTTCGATTTCGATGATTTTTCAATGAACGCTTATAGATTCCCAGATGCACAGGCCTAGCTGGTTTGGGAACATGTGAAAACTGTTGTCTCTTTCGTGTTCAAATTCGTGTTCTATTTCGACGCGTTTGGACTAAGTCAAGGGCAATAACTCAAAAAACATTCACCGAAAAATCGTCATAATCAAACTTGTCCAAGATCGCATAAATATAAATGATAACACCAAATTTCATTCAAATCCGATGAAAACTGTAGTCTCTATCGTGTTCACAAGGCAATTTTGACGCGTTTTGACTAAGTAAAGTTCAATAACTCAAAAATCGTCAATTTCGAACTTGTCCGAGTTCTCTTAAATATAAATGATCACAAATTCGTTAAAAACTGTAGTCTCTGTCATTTATATTGTTTAAAATCTTGGGCAACATTCATATAGTTATTTTTATACGCCCTCATTATAAGTTGGTCGTACATTGTCGTCACCCTCAAAGTCCGTCCATCCGTTAGCGTATCTTGCTTGGCAACTACTGTTGGTGCACCTAAAACGAATTTCTCCCTGAGCATCTCATGTTTATAATATCATGTAAATTTACAAAACAACAGTATTTCAATGTAATCAATAGCACTAATTAAAGGAGGCTATTTGAAAACAATATATAATTCATGTAAATTTACGGCCTATATGACCTATGCCTAAATAACCATGTGTCTAAAAGGTGTGCCTAAAGAATTGTGCCTAACGACTTAGTTTGTACTACTTTCAATGATATGATATATTTCTGTTCCAGAAACTACTCTTCCGCATGAGAAGTACAGGATCACTGGAACAGAACAATAGAAATGGAACAGACGTAGATTCATCACAGGTACACAATAGTCACACTAGAATGGGTAACTGGTGATATATTTGGATATTTGGAGGCTATCTGAAAACAATATATAATATGATGTAAATTTGCGGCTTATATGACCCCTGCCTGAATAACCATTTACCTAAAAGGTGTGCCTAAAGAATTGTGCCTAACTGACTTAGTTTATACTACTTTCAATGATATGATATATTTCTGTTCCAGAAACTACAATTCCACATGAGAAGTACAGGATCACTGGAACAGAACAGTAGAAATGGAACAGACGTAGATTCATCACAGGTACACAATAGTCACACTAGAATGGGTAACTGGTGATATATTTTGATATTTGGAGGCTATCTGAAAACAATATATACTATGATGTAAAATTTGCGGCCTATGTGACCTATGCCTGAATGACCATGTACCTAAAAGGTGTGTCTAATGAATTGAGCCTAACTGACTAAGTTTATACTACTCTCTATATCTCTTTCTCTCAAACTGAAAAATGAATTTGTTGAAAATGATAATGACACGGTACTTACTTGGAGTAACGTTGGATGAACAATTGGAAACAAACCTCAAAAATAAATTTCAATTTAACACCGAAAATTTACTTACTGAACGGAATTAAATCACACTCTCCAATGGAAACACGAACGATACGCATTAAGTAGTGCAATAATAATACTAGAGCGAGTTGCAAGAAGAAGGAGAAAAACCAACAATATATTATATTTTGTCTTCGAACCTGTCCGTCGGTCCGTCAACATAAATTGTAGACTATAGAAGCTACAATTTTCGAAGGTTTTAAATGAAACTTGGTGCGATCATTGGGATTTGTAAGAATTTGACGATATTTTGATGAATGTGTTTTTAGTTATTGTCCTTGACTTAGTAGAATCTAGTCCAAATTTTATTGTTGATGCAATAGAAGATACAATTCTAAATGGATTTTGATAAAACTTGGTGTGCGTATTGGAATTGATTAGACCTCTGTCATGTTTGATGATTTTTCAAGAAATGGTTTTGAGTTTTTGCCGCTGATTTACTCAAATACGTTTTTGTGGTTGCAATAGGCGCTACAATGAAACTTTGTGTGAGCATTGGAATTTATAAGACAGGGGTCAATTTGAATTTGCTGATTTTTCAATGAACTTTTTTTTTGAGTTATTGCCCTTGACTTAGTAAAATCGCGTCAAAATTGTATTGTTGGTACAGTTGAAGTGCAATTTTCACTATATTGTGATGAAATTTGGTTTGAACAATGGAATTGATAAGGCATGGATCAAATTCGAATTTGACCTTGACTTTGTAAAATCGCATCAAAATATTATTGTTCGTGCAATAGAAGTTACAATTTCAATGGAGTTTGATGAAATTTTGTTTTAGCTTTGGCATTGAAAAAACATTTTTGTGAATTTTTTTTTAGTTATTGAATTTTATTATTCATCTATCTTTATCATTAGATAACGTAACTACACAAGTAAATTTCTAAAGAATTAGAATTAGAAAATGAATGTAGAATAAATCATCTAAATAAAAATAATTGTATTAGACTATGACTATAAATAACATGTCTCCTTCCTACCTTTTGATCCTCTTCAACTATATATAAACATATCCATATTCGAGTATAAATTCAAAACTTGTGGTGTAAAAACCGCAAATCAATATAACACAGTATCGATGGAATTATCTTTGGGAGAATTACATATCGGCTTCAGATTTTAAAATGTTTGCGAAGAATATTTCATAAGTATAAGAATACTTCCTTGTCAGACTGGTATTCATTTTGTAACTAATGATTGTTCATATTCATTTCCTTTAAATTTTGACCAATTAAAATTATCTTGACTAATTTTATTCATTTAAATTTTTAAAAACAAATAAGAACATAAAATGGAGTAGGTTGGCTAGACCGCTCGCAGCACTCGCTTTTTGGCCTTTCATTTGAATGTGTATGTATTTTGATCTCTCTTCATCTAATGCACGTGTGCTTCTGTATTTCTTTTTTCATATCATCCATTATATCTCCCCTAGGGGCTAAATGTTTTGCAGGACCATATCATTGTGTATGGGACCTAATCGTGACCCTTGCAAAAAGAGTTTTATTGTTGAAAGCTGAAAGCAAAGTCCCAGTTTGTTTTCAAAATGTCAATTCCTTTTTACTTAACCTACAGTAATTGCAGCAACTATTCAACTTTCCTAAACCTTCTGTAGTGTCAACGTTGTAAATGAAAATAAATTGTAACATTTTTGCAAAACCACCACGGTGCAACATTTGCAAAATAAAATTTTTTTCGGTTCTAGAAGGCGCAATTTTAGCCGGATTTTCGTCGGGTTTTCATTTTCAGAATCTACATTCAATATCCAATAGGATATAAAAAATGTTCTAATTTCGAAAATTTGTAGCTGACAATTGTTTGCCTAAAATTCAAATTTGTTTAACGTTTTTTTTAAATTTCTGTCCGATTGAGTTCCAATTTTTGTTGCAAAGAGAGACTATAAATCTGAACAAAATGGCATGTCAAATGTTTTGCACCACTTCCGGTTTACGCATAAAAAGGGTTCAAACTTTATCTTCAAACTCTATCTCTATTTTCCGTTCTACTTCCAGTCTAATTGTCATAGGCCACTAAACTGAAAATTTACGTTTTTGTAAAACTCAAAATGGGACCTCAGGGTTAAGTCCGATTTGCGTGATGTTTGCTTTTTTTGTTAATTCGTTTGATTGCGCAGAAAACTCTTGAGGCCGATTTTTTAATTTCGATTTTGCTTTTTTGTAACACACCTCGTCGTCCTGGACTAACGTCGCCGCAAAATATCGCCTTTTTCAACGTGATCCCGATGATGAGGAAAAGTGGATAAACAGTCACAACTACTGGCAAAATGAAAGCAAATGCCTGTAATGGAACTGGCTACGTCATTAAATTGAAATAATACAAACATGGGAACCCAAAATATGTCGATGTGAAGCGCCTAATTGCAGCGGTGCAAAACTGCAACAACAATATATTCGATGTTTTTTACACAACCATTTCCATTCCCTTTGCTTCATTATACTTTTTTGCCTCCTTCAATATCAATGTTGATGACTGCATAAAGATCGGTTATAATTAGGTTTCTGTTAAACAAATTACAATAGAAGAAGGCTATTTTAAGTCCTAACAAAAAGAAATTTTCATACCACATTACTAGTGCAAGCTAAATCGTATTAAGTTCACAAATATATTTATGTAACAAATTTTGACATGTTGACAAACCAATTACTCCTGATCTCATCTTTATGAATTAGATCTAATAAATACAATTCGTATCTCTTAATTTGTACGTTAAATTCAACATTTGTCGTCGAAAATTGACATTTGTATACAAAAATCATAATGTGTATTAAAAAACGTGAATTCTTCGCTAAACATTCGACTCTTTAATTATTGAATTGAATGATTAATAGAATTCTTGTATAACTTTCGTTTCGCTTTATGTGCATGTGCAAAAGTTTAGGTTTGAAAATTGTAGGGGAGCCAGGGTAGTAATACGACAGAATAAAGCTGGCCTCCGACCCGTCAACATCGTTTAACTAATTATGTAATTTTTAATAGTCATCGTTATCGTCATCATCATCGAATAAAAGGATAAATTTTTAATGTGTCGTTTACTTCAACAGCGGTCGAGTGACTTCGCAGTCCTCGTCGCACCAATTCTTGGTAGCAGAGCGTGGTTCAGGCGATCACCAATCGATAGTGAATAGTTGAAGTGTAAACAGACTTGAGAAGAATTCAACATGGAAAACCCGCACGTGCATGAACCATCAACTGGGTCAACTGAGAGTGAAGGTAGGATAAGTACAGATAGATTAAAATGAACTTTTAAGAGTCAAACGTAAAGTAAAAACTGCATTGACAAAAGCTAAATTGAATCTGAACTCAATTTTATGCGCTGAAGGTGAAATCACTGTAGTGAGAAGAGACACTCGCCGATCAGTAGAACAATTATTAAACTAGAACTGTGAACAGCTCCGAGCGTGGCAACTATGCATTATCCCATGGATTTCGAACAGTTTGAAACTTCTAAACTGCTAGCTTTCAATTCCGGTACTTTTCAGCCTACAAATGTAAGCGTAAACTTTCCGCTATATAGGCAATTTTTTCTACTATAAGTTTCTACTATCAGTTCCTTATTAGATTTTTGTACATGTCTAAGATTTCGGTAGGATATTTACATAAATTCCAAACCAAGTAGGTAGTAAGATGACAATCTCATGAAATTTAAACTCTCTATATTCAAATTTAAACATTATTTTGTAACTTTGGTTGTAATTAACATAGAGAGAAAATTCAAGCTATGTGATAATTTGCTAATTCACAGCTTTATAAAGAGATATTTTTTGAATTTGTATGCAAAAATTTTACAAAAAAATAAATAAGTTTTATTAGGGTTATCAGATTATATAATTAGATTAATTTACTCTGTGGCCACCTGTGTGCGTTGAACCGTGACTAATGTGGTCAATAGTTCATCTGTGTTTTATAAGACTTATATGTCTGCTACTCTTCACATGACTGTATTTGACATTTTTTTTATAAAATCATTTCTATTTAAGATACGAACAAAATTCGAACTGATCAATGACAAGCGAATTTACTTCTTTAACTTGAGGTTTTTTTTTGAATTTGAATGGAAATATTTTGCCAAAAAAAATAAAATAAAATTTCGGGTGTTAAGAAATTACATAATCAGATTAATTTGTTCCCCAGCTCAGTGATTTGACAAGTAGGTGTGAAAATTTAAACCACCAGTTTTTATTGACATGTTATATAACAGGCTTTAACACCCTGACTGATCAATTTGAAACAGATTTTATGAAATAAAAAACCAAAATTGGTATTTATTTTGTTAATTTATATCTAAAATTAATGCTTGAATTTTAATGGTAAAAAGACCATGTCGCATATCATTTAAGAGACAATTTAATTTGGAGTCCAATGATGTATACCACATTGATGTGGGATGAGTATATTTTATGTTAGTACCGGAGTTGTAAAATTTCATTTTGCTTTTTTAAAATATGCTTCTGCACTTTTGGCATATATCCTTTATTGCAGAGTTTTGGGGCTATTATAAAACAGCAAATCTCAAGTCAATGTGTTCATAAGGAAATGTGGTATTGCCGTTCAAAGTTTCAAAAATGTCAGAATTCGGTTGGCTATAAAACCCAGAAGTTGATATTTTTCATTCAATATTGTCATATCTATAGACAGCTGAGGTCAAGGCCATTCTATATGGAAAAAATTTCAAGGTAATTGAAGGTGAAGGTCACAAGATATAGAATTTCAAATTTTCAAAAACTTCAAACGGGCATAAAATAAATTTAAGTTCGAAAATCAAAATTCTGTATCAAACATCCTTTAGATAAGGGAGCAAAGTTTTGATAAATACCAAAATCATACAAATCGGATAATAAATGACGGACTAATTAAATTTTAAAGAAAATTTGCCATTCTCGGAAAAATGGCGCAACTAGCAATTGGAATTTTTTTCTTCTCGAGGGATGCAAATTATTTTGAATAGCTAATATATACTGTTTTTGCTTACATTCTTGAATTACACGGGATGTAGGGTCGCCTGAAATGAGATAAAAAACGGAAGTCCCCACGCCCAAACCGGAAGTGATGATAAGTGATGAAATTTTGATGATATATTTTTAATTGCGTATCTATCTATATCCTGTAAATTTCAGATCGATCCGAACATTAGAGCCCGGAAGTGTAACATAACCGTCCAAAATAGTCAGATTTCGGTGGGCTATAAAACCGGAAGTTAATATTTGTCATGCAATATCAGCACATCTATAGACAGCTGAGGTCAAGGACATTCTACATCTCAAATGTCAAGGTCATTAAAGGTCAAGGTCATTAAAGGTCAAGGTCACGAGATATAGAGTTTTAAATTTTCGAAAAATTCGAACAGGCATAAAAAAATTCAAATTCGAAAATCAAAATCCTGTTCCCAACATTTTTTAGAAAAAGTATCAAGGTTTCGATAGACACCAAAATCATAAAATCGGTTAATAATTGGCGGACTTATTAAATTTTTAAAAATAATTTGCAATTTTTGAAAACTGCGCATGCGCAACATTCAATTTAATTTTTCTTCATCTCAGGGGATTAAAATCATTTAGTATAGCTAAAATATACTTTTTTTGTTTAGAATCTTGAATTACATGGGAAGCAGGGTCGCCCGACATGAGACGAAAAAAACCGGAAGTCCCCACGCCCAAACCGGAAGTGATCAAAAAAATTTTGATGACGTAGTTTTAATTGCGCTGCCTATCTATCTATATCCTGTAAATTTCAGACCGATGCGACTATTAGGGTCCGAGCTAGATTGAAATCTTATTTGCATATTATGCAATTAGCCACTTTCGGGTTAGCGAAAATATCATGGTAGATATTCATTTTTGATTCCAGCCCATATAAAAACCATTGGTGAAAACAGAAAAAGTCTATCTTTTTCCGTTTGGGCTAGCGAGCTTCCCCCAAAAAAAAAAACTAGAGCCGTACGCCTAACTGAAGCAGTGCGTTCCATCCAGGGATTCGTTCGTTAAGCAAAAGACAAAAAGGGTTTATTAAAATAAAAAAATGTGCATCAGAAACGGATTTTGATTCATAACAAACGCTCCCATACCCCATTTCCCCCCTTTCCCCTCTTTGCCCCTCCCCATCCTTAGCCCTCATCATCAATTAAGATAGATAATAAGTTAAAAATCATAATAAAAAATGGATAGAGGATCGTTTCATCTAAAAAAGAAATCCGGATCGCCGAAACTCATATTTGTAAATCGCCCAAACGTAGAGAATAATACCCAATACAATGTAGATTGTTTTATATATTAAATTCGCAATTTTCGGATGGCGATGAAACCAAAAGTAGATATCGTACAAAAAATATATATATAGCATTGGATAGACAATGTCGAAGCTATATACAAATCGAAAGGTCACTAATGGTTAAAGTTGTCTTAAGTCGCCAGGGTATAACATTGAGACACCACATAAATAGCGCGGCCTAACAATTTAAAATTTATATTGAATAGATTTTCGTCCCTTAGACCATTA
Organism: Nipponacmea schrenckii; assembly: GCA_030562195.1. Lineage (NCBI taxonomy): Eukaryota > Metazoa > Mollusca > Gastropoda > Lottiidae > Nipponacmea > Nipponacmea schrenckii. The sequence continues at coordinate 25,021,093 of CM060202.1, read as the reverse complement.
TTCCAGTCAACTGTATATTATTGTTGCATAATATAAGAGATAAAATTTAAAATTCTAAAGGTTGTAATTTCGTTCCAAATATTCAATATTTACATCACCCACAACAGGAAAAACATATATAACAACTTTGAATCATTTTAACTAGATGTAGAACGATTAAACTAAATAATAATTTCAGATCGCTGAAACTTATATCTTGTAGGTCGCCCAAATGCAACACATTAAACAGATTGTTTTATAGGGAAAATTCGCAATTTTCAAATGGCGATAAAAGCGGAAGCATACATCTTACAATAAAGTTTTATATATCATTGGATTGAACTTCTCGAGAGCTATCATATTTGTACAGGTCAAAAATTCGTCAAAGGTCAACGTCACAATATACGACCCTTCAAAGTTTTTAAAAATTTTAATCGTTAAAAAATCAAAATCAAAATTCAAAAATCGGTTTCCATATATATTTCGGCAATCGGTTATAGATTCTATATACATCAAAATAACACAAATCGAATTATCCCCCGAGACCCTATTTCGATTTAAAGAAAAACACGCACAGTTAGTATAGAAGAAATTAAAAAATTTTGAAATTTTTAAACGCGCAATTTTGACTAAAATACCAAGTTTGATATATTAATGGGAAGATGACATTAAGCGTAAAAGGAATATGTAAGAAATTCTGTCCTATGTAAATCAGGTCACGTGATAGAGCTCTTTAAGTTAAAATTCGTGATTTTCAATTGGCTGCCAAACCGGAAGTGAACATCGGACAACAAAAGTGAAGATACCATTGGGCAGATTTAATCAAGGGCAATAACTTTTGTTCAGGTCACAAGGTCACCAGAGGGTCAATATGGCGAAATACGACCTTTAAAAGTTTTGACTATTACTGAAAAATTTCAACCGGAAATAAAGGAAAAGCAAAGTCGAAATTCAAAAATCCCTTCCCATACTTTTTTGTGCAATCGATAGATGTTGTTAGAAAATTTAAAATTATGCAAATAAGATTTAACCCTCAGGCCCCATTTTGAGTTTTACAAAAGTAAACCATCTCAAGATGGCGGCTGATCCGTTACTTCCGGTTCGATTTTTTTTAATTTAGCATCATTTAATAGACAATTGTTGCTAATTGCAAAAGAAATTTTTCAAATATCTTCATTATTCCGGAAGTGCAAAATTCAACTTTAAAAGCAAATAACATCAAAACCGGAAGTAATATCAAAGCTTTGAAAATTAATTATAGTTCGCAATCCAAATGTCTATATATCTGTAAATTTTCAGATCGATCGAAATAAAAATGTAGAAGTTGAAAAAAACGCAAAAATTAAAAATAAAAAAGTCAGCGACAAAGTTGGGAAATGTATAATTCTTAAATTGCTATCTTGTCAACAAAGATTGAACTGTAATAAACAAAGAAAACCCGATTAACTTTGATTGAAAACTAGCGTCGCAAATGAGAAAAAACCTAAACTTAGTCATAACGTCGTACGTCATTTCCGGTTGGACAAAATGGCGTGAAAACACATTCACCTGATTTAGTCTCGCGGCATTTACAGGGGAAATGTTAACAGTTTGTATGTGGCACTTGTAGTTTGGGCTGAGGACTCTGACCAGAATTCGAAAAAAAAAAACTAGAGCCACACGTGGCACAGAGTGGGACTTTGCTAACGTTGCAAAATTGCAACAAACAGGCCGAAACATCTGATTTTCTGGGAGAAACTGGCCAAAGCAACGAGGTATCTGTGTGCAAAGAATTTTTTGGAAAAACGTTATTTCCTTCAGATATAAAGCGCTGACCTATATAACTGGTAAATTGGAAGTTTACCCGTATGTGCCACGCCCATCTAAGTTACTTTTGCGTAAATCTAATCTCATACAAAATATATATTCATGGTACAAATTTGAAGCTTGTACATCTAATAGATCACGAGATATACACAAATACGTTTCAAAAAAGCAAAATGTACTTTAATTTAAAAGTCCAAAAATTAAATTTTCATTTTAAAAACTTTTGTTGTGCATCGCTGGAAAGAGGACAAAAGGCGCCTTCGGAATGTGAAAAAAATAATCCTCTAAATTAACTAGGTCACGCTCTAGAGCAGTCCAACGTTGCAAATTTTGCTGCTTTCGAGCAGCTATAAAACCGGAAATAGACGTCAGAAGTCTAATGCCAAATTGTCAACTGATAGCTAAAGTCAGTGACCAATGACCTTGTAAAGGTCAAGGTCACCAAGGTCAAAGTCACTAGAAATAAGCCCCCAAACTAAAAAAAACTGATTTTTTGCAAATGTCGCAAAATTGCAACAAACAGGCATAAACATTTGATTTTTTGGGATAAACTGGCCAAAGTAATGAGATATATGTATGCAAGGTACTTTTTTGAAAACGTTATTTACTGCAGCCGTAATTCGCTGACCGATATAAATGGTAAATTTGAAGTTCACCCGGATGTGCCACGCCCATCTCGTTTTTTTGTGAGGGGAATCTAATCATATTCAAAATGTATATTCACAGTAAAAATTGTGAAGCTTGTACAGCTAATAGATCACGAGATATACACACATACATTTCAAGCAAGCGAAAATACGGCAAAATGTACTTCTCTTTGCCAAAATCAAAAACTTCAATTTTCATTTTACAAACTTTTGTTATATATCGTTGGGAAGAGGACAAAAAACAATCTAAGAATCTGAAAAAATTAACACTCTAAATTAATTAGGTCACGCTCTAGAGCAGCCCAAAATTGCGAATTTTGCTGTTTTCGGGCAGCTATAAAACCGGAAATAGACGTCAGAGGTCAAAGTTCAAAGTATCAACTGATAGCCAAGGTCAATGACCTTTGACCTACTAAAGGTCAAGGTCGTCAAAGGTCAAGGTCACGAGAAATAAGCCCCCAAACTTCGAAAAAATTCAACCGGATGTTGCAAAAAAGCAAAAGCAAAATTCAAAAATCGATTTCCAACAATTTGATCGCAATCGACTAAGCTTTCCAGAAATATAAACATCACACAAATCGCTCTTACCGTAGAGGCCCCATTTTGAGTTTTACAAAAAAGTGACATTTCAAGATGGCGGCCAAAGTTTTACTTCCGGTCTGGATTTTTTTTTTTTAAATCGGCCAGTTTTTTTTAAAAGATATTGTTCAACACAAGTTTCAATGGCCCGTGACAATACGACCGGAAGTAGACCGAAAACCTGAGATTTCAACTTTGAACCCTTTTTGAGCTTAAACCGGAAGTGACGCAAAATATTTGACAATGTCATTTTGTTCAGATTTATAGTCTCTTTTAGCACCTAAAATTGGAACTTAATCGGACAGAAATTTAAAAAATGGTACAAAAATTCGAAAATACGGCAAAAGATTGTCTGCTACGAATTTTCGAAATTCGAATTTTTTTAACTGCTTTCCTATTGGATATTGTATGTAGATTCTGAAAATGAAAACCCGATGAAAATCGGGCTAAAATTGCGCCTTCTAGAGCCGAAAAACTGTTTTTAGCAAATGTTGCACTGTTGCACTTCTGGTTTTGCAAAAATGTTCCAATTTATATTCATTAACTTTTTTGCCACTACAGAAGGTCTAGGTCTGTAGTTTAAGAGCAGGAAGGTGTGGAAAAATCGAAAAAAAAAAAAAAAAAAAAAAACATTTCGAAAACAAAATGGGACTTTGCTGAAAGCAAAGTCCCACAACTAGAACCGTTAGACGGTACCAAGGCAGTGCGCGTCCCCTTCTATTGCATGGGTGAAACTTTGCATTTATAATATCCAATTCCATAATAATAACTAGACCTGTTTGTAACAATTTTGCTGCTTCCGAGATATTTAGAATTTGTTATATCTCCTGGCTGTCATTTAAAAGAACGTAACCACGCCTACTCAGTATAATGACTTGTTTTGATTGGTTGCGATACTTAAACTGGAAATGTCAAAATTTGTCTTGACCAAACATAAGAAATTAACACAATTTGACTTTATGACCTGTTACATTATCTTCTTAACTCTTCTTGTAACATTTATATCTATTTAATTAGTGTGTAAAACAAAACGTCGAAAAAACAAAGGGACATAACACCTTATTTGAATTACAAATTGATCTCGGATTAAATTAACTTTCCAGATCGTTGATACTTTTAATTTGTTTATTTATTTAGTAGTAGTAGGAACATTAGATCCTGCAATTTGTGGCAAGTTGCAATGGTATAACATAGAGCCATCAAATTAACAGCGCGGCTTTACATCTTTAAGAGAGTATTTTATAGAGTTCCGTCCCTTATACCACTAGTCCTCTCAACTGTACATTATTTTTGCTTAAGAGAATATCATTTAAAATTCTAAAGGTTGTCATTTCCTTCCAAATATTCCATATCATACATCGCCCACAACGAGAAATGAACAATCATTCCTTTTATTTAAGATATATAATATCTTTGAATCATTTTAACTGGATTAATTTTTAATCGTAAAAAAATCAAAATCAAAATAACAATTCAAAAATCGGTTTCCATATATATTTCGACAATATACATGTACATCAAAATAACACAAATTGAATTATCTTCCGAGACCCTATTTCGATTTAAAGAAAAATACACACAGTTAGTATAGGAGAAATTACAAAATTTGCAAATTTAAAACGTGCAATTTTGATCAAATATCAAGTGTTATACACCATTGGAAAGAATGACCTGTTTGTAACAGTTCTGCAGCTTTCAAGCTATTTAGAATTTGTTGGTCTCCTGGCTGTCATTTAAGGATAGAATGTAGATTGATTTTGCGATTATTGGGAGAGATGATTTATTCATGATTTAACACGTGACATTTGAGTTTGTTTATAGACTGGCAATCATTAAGTTTTGTGATGTAAAAATATCTGGGCTTAACCACGCCCACAAAGTCCATTGACTTGTTTTGGAAACTTCAACTGGAAATGTCAAAATTTGTGAATTGACCGTTTTATAGGAAAAATTCGCAATTTTTAAATGCCGATAAACCGAAAGTTTACATTTTGCTATAAAGCTTAATATGTCATTCGATAGAACTATCACATATGTACAGGTATAAAGATCGCCAAAGGTCAACGTCACAATATACACCTTCGAATTTTTTATAATTTTTAATCGTAATTAAATCAAAATCAAATTAAAAATTCAAAAATCAGTTTCCATATAAATTTCGGCAATCGGTTATAGATTCTATATACATGTCCATCAAAATAACACATATTGACTGGTCCTCCGAGACCCTATTTCGAAATTGAAAGAAAAATACACACAGTGGTGTAAAATATCTGGGCTTAACCACGCCCACAAAGTCTAATGACTTGTTTTGATTGGTTGTGATACTTTAACTGGAAATGTCAAAATTTGTGTCTTGACCAAAAGATAAGAAATTAACACAATCAGACTTTATGACCTGTTTATTTTTATCTGTTGAATTAGAGTGTAATTTTATTCTTAAACTTTTCGCAATTTTTATTTATACATATTGATTTATATATTGCTTGAAAGCTGGGAATTTGCACATTATAAATCTGTTCGAATTTTGTTTTTAAATAGAACTAAATATAAAAAAATATGAATGTTAAAATCGCTTATTTTCTACTAGGCGTATTTTCATCAGTTTTCGGTCTATAGCTAAAATAAAGATATTGTTAGAAAGCTGATGAAAATCACATCATTAATGTCAATTAGAATGTTGCCAAGAGTCTTGTTCATGAGATATAACCATCTGAAGATACGAGAAATATGCAAATTTTGCCAATTTTTGGATCCCTATTAATCCAAATGTTCTTTACTAAAATTAGAAATCAAGGTATCATATGAACCTTTAGCCAATGAAGATGATTTTGCAGAAAAATAAAGGATGTATATTAGCAAGTTAGTCCTCTTCGTTCCTTGCGGAGAATAGGGCTGCTACAGACGTTCTCCATCTCACTCTGTTATGAGCTGTTCTTTTTGCTTCATTCCAGGTCTTGCCAATCCTTCCTAGCTCTTTCAGTCTTATTCTTTTCAAGCTATGTAAAGGTCGTCCTTGTCTTCTATGCCCTTGGGGATTCCAGTCCAGTGCCTCTCTGGTGATGTTGTTTTGAGATCAAAAGGATGCATATGGTAGAGTTCAAAAGTTGAGAACTTTCAAACGGAAGTCAGTTTTGAAAAACTTTGGCAGGACCTGGTCCAAAGACAAATTTGAAAGTGAAAAATATGCCACTAGAGGACCTAGATAATTATCCAAATTATATTTTAAAACAAGTCTGAAAAAATAGGATTCAAAATGGCGGACGAGTAGTATTTTTCCAATAATTTGCATATTTCAAGATGGCGATCAAACGGTTAGGAATTTGCATATACGGCATACATACAAAATGAAGATATTGATGGTACTAATTCTGTGGAATAATAAAATTGCAAGTTTGTGCAAAAATTTAATCCGAAAATTCCGATTTCTATGATTTTCTACATTTTTTGGTCATTTTCGGACGTTTCCGGCTAATTTCGGAAAATGTTTTATCGGAATCTTTAATGATAATTTTTTGTCTACTCATCTACCAATTTTTGTGAAAAAATAAGACGTAAATTTAAAAAAAACACGTGCTTTTTCATAAATCACGCACAATTAATATAGAACTAAGAACAAAATTTTCAAATATTAAAAAGCGCAATTTTGATCAAAATATATAGTGTTATACACCATTGGAAAGAATAAATTACGCGTAATAAGGACATAAAAGAAATTTTGACGTATGTAAATTAGGTCACGTGACAGAGCTCTTCGAAGTTAAAAAGTGCCAAAGTTTGAAATTGCGATTTTCAAATGGCTGTAAAACCGGCGGAAGTTGACATTGTACAACAAAAATGAAGACATCAATAGATAGGTCTTGACAAGGGCAATAACATTTGTGGAGGTCATAAGGTTACCAAAGGTCAAGGTCACGAGATATTGACCTTCGAAATTTAGGCACGTATTAGAAATATAGAACCGGAAATAAAAGAAAAACTAAATCGAAATTCAAAATTCGGCTGCCTGAGATTTGTTAGCAGTCGATTGAAGATGACATAGACATCAAACTTACAGTTGTCCGATTAACCCCTAAGGCCCCATTTTTCGGTTTACAAAAGTTAGTCATTTCATGATAGCGGTTTAAGTGTTACTTCCGGTTCAAATTTTTTCACTTTATTATCTTTCTTTAGCATGTTCTATCATATCTATTGACGAATTTGACGACTTTCGTAAAAATACGTAATTTAAAAAAACACGTGCTCTTTTATAAATCACGCACAATTACTATAGAACTTAGAACAAAATTTTCAAATTCTCAAAAGCGCAATTTTGATCAAAATATCAAGTGTTATACATCATTGGAAAGAATAGATTACGTGTAATAAGGGCATGAAAGGAACATTGACGTATGTAAATTAGGTCACGTGACAGAGCTCTTCAAAGTTTGAAATTGCGATTTTCAAATGGCTGTAAAACCGGAAGTTGATATTGCACATAAAAAATGAAGACATCAATAGAAAGGTCTTGACAAGGGCAAGAACTTTTGTGCAGGTCACAAGGTCACCAAAGGTCAAGGTCACGAGATATTAACCTTCGAAAATTAGGCACTTGGTGAAAACATATAACCGGAAATAAAGGAAAAGCAAAATCGAAATTCAAAAATTTGGCTTCCTGAGAATTGTTAGCAATCAATTGAAGATTACATGGACATCAAAATTACAATTGTCAGATTAACCCCTAAGGCCCCATTTTTCGTTTTACAAAAGTAAGTAGTTTAATGATGGCGGCTGACCTGTTACTTCCGGGTCAATTTTTGTTAATTATTGAATCATTATGGGTTAATAGTAACTAATTGCAAAAAAAAATTTCAAATATCTTAATAATTCCGGAAGTTGGTTTTTCAAGTTTAGAGTCGAATGACGTCAAAACCGGAAGTGATGTCGTTATTTTGAAAACATATTTTAGATGACAAACATATTGTCTATCAACATATTAATTTTTATTTCGATCAGATCAAAATTCTGAAAGTTAGAAAAAGTGTTAAATTTAAAAATAAAAAAGTCAGCGACAAAAGTCAAAATTTTACATTTTTTAAATTTTTATCCTTTAGAGTTTAGTTCTAAGAAGTTAATAAGGAAAGTTCGAGCGAAATTCGATTTGAAATAGAGCTGTTTTATAAGAAAAAACTAAAACACTTTGGGATGTTATACCTCATTTCCGATTTGGCAAAATTGCGTCATTTTACATTTAAATAACAATGAGCACTAGTTTACGTTAGAATATCGCGTCAGATTATGTGAGACATTTACAGTTATAGCTGGGGAGCGTGACCAGAAAAAGACAAAAAAAAAAAAAAAAATAGTCATTTCGAAAACAAAGCAGTGCGTTCGAAGAACGCACTGCAACTAGAACCGTTAGACGGTACCAAGGCAGTGCGCGTCCCTTCTATTGCATGGGTGAAACTTTGCATTTATAATATCCAATTCCATAATAATAACTAGACCTGTTTGTAACAATTGTGCAACTTCCGAGATATTTAGAATTTGTTATATCTCCTGGCTGTCATTTAAAATAGAACGTAACCACGCCTACTCAGTATAATGACTTGTTTTGATTGGTTGCGATACTTAAACTGGAAATGTCAAAATTTGTCTTGACCAAACATAAGAAATTAACACAATTTGACTTTATGACCTGTTACATTATCTTCTTAACTCTTCTTGTAACATTTATATCTATTTAATTAGTGTGTAAAACAAAACGTCGAAAAAACAAATTTGTGGTCTAAGGGACATAACACCTTATTTGAGATTACAAATTGATCTCGGATTAAATTAACTTTCCAGATCGTTGATACTTTTAATTTGTTTATTTATTTATTTATCAATCTTAATTTAGGTGTAGTAGGAACATTAGATCCTGCAATTTGTGGCAAGTTGCCATGATATAACATAGAGCCATCAAATTAACAGCGCGGCTTTACATCTTTAAGAGAGTATTTTATAGAGTTCCGTCCCTTATACCACTAGTCCTCTCAACTGTACATTTTTTTTGCTTAAGAGAATATCATTTAAAATTCTAAAGGTTGTCATTTCCTTCCAAATATTCCATATCATACATCGCCCACACCGAGAAATGAACAACCAATCCTTTTATTTAAGATATATAATATCTTTGAATCATTTTAACTGGATTAATTTTTAATCGTAAAAAAATCAAAATCAAAATAACAATTCAAAAATGGGTTTCCATATATATTTCGGCAATAGATTCTATATACATGTACATCAAAATAACACAAATTGAATTATCTTCCGAGACCCTATTTCGATTTAAAGAAAAATACACAGTTAGTATAGAAGAAATTACAAAATTTGCAAATTTAAAACGTGCAATTTTGATCAAATATCAAGTGTTATACACCATTGGAAAGAATAACTAGACCTGTTTGTAACAGTTCTGCAGCTTTCGAGCTATTTAGAATTTGTTGGTCTCCTGGCTGTCATTTAAGGATAGAATGAAGATTGATTTTGCGATTATTGGGAGAGATGATTTATTGATGATTTAACACGTGATATTTGAGTTTGTTTATAGACTGGCAATCATTAAGGTTTGTGATGTAAAAATATCTGGGCTT
>CM060202.1:24955626-25010962 GCA_030562195.1 Nipponacmea schrenckii | reverse complement strand
TATGTTATTACTGGAGGTTTACGTTGTCGAGTGAGAACCGTTCTCGGAACCGTTCCAGGCACGCTAAAAGTAGAACTCTTCAATAAAGGAGATACTTTTTTTTAAACACTATTTATTCAAATATTTAAAATAGTTACATACATGTTTCATCAAAGTTGCTTGCAATTTGCGACATTAGCAAAGTCCCACTCTGTGCCACATGTGGCTCTAGTTGTGGGACTTTGCTACCGCAAAGTCCCAGTTTGTTTTCGGTTTGTCAATTTTTTTTTTTTTTTTTTTTTTTTTTTTTTTTTTTTTTTCGAAATTTACACACCTCACTGCGCCTAGACTGCAATAGGTGCAACATTGTCTCAACTTCTCTAGACCTTCTGTAGTGGCGACGTGTTGCATAAATATAAAATGGAACATTTTTGCAAAACCGGAAGTGCTGCATTGCAAAATACCTAAAAAGTCGGTCAGTGGCTCTAGAAGTCGCAATTTTCAATCGATTTTCGTCGGGTTTGCATTTTTGGAAACTTGAAATAATTTCCAACAAGATAGCAATTTAAAAATTTCAAAATTCGAAAATTCGTAGCACACATTTTTTTGCCGTATTTTGCACATTTTTGCAACTTTGTTATTTAAAGCCCGATTAATCTTGAAAAAATTGAGTATATGTAACCCATGGAATGATTTCCAAAAAGTAGGTCAAAATTTTTGCGTCACTTCCGGTTTTTGCGAAAAATAGAGTTTTACGTCCGGTTGAATAACTTCCGGTTTTATTAATGTATGAGATTCAAACTTGTATCATCGGGTAGCCATTAGCCATACAAAAAAACGAAGAAAATAAAATCAAGGCCGCATGCGCAACTTTCGCCGTCATTTTGATTTTTCTGAAATTGCGCGAATTTAATTCAGACATTATGGCTTATCTGATTGAGATGATTTTGGTGTCAAATGAAAGAACATAAAAATTGCAAAAAAACATTGGAAGTCGATTTTTGAATTTCGATTTTGCATTTTTGCAACATCCGGTTGAATTTTTTCAAAGTTTGGGGGCTTATTTCTCGTGACCTTGACCTTTGGTGACCATGACCTTTAGTAGGTCAAAGGTCATTGACCTTGGCTATCAGTTGATACTTTGACATTTGACCTCCGACGTCTACTTCCGGTTTTATAGCTGCCCAAAAACAGCGAAATTCGCAACTTTGGACTGCTCTAGAGCGTGACCTAATTAATTTAGAGTGTTATTTTTTTCAGATTCTTAAAGTGCTTTTTGTCCTCTTTCCAACGATATATAACAAAGGTTTTTAAAATGAAATTTGAAGTTTTTGATTTTTGAAAATTTAAGTATATTTTGCCGTATTTACGTTTGCTTGAAATGTATGTATGTATATCTCGTGATCTATTAGATGTACAAACTTCAAATTTGTACCGTGAATATTCATTTTGAATGTGATTTGATTTATATAAAAAAAATGAGATGGGCGTGGCACATCCGTGTAAAATTCCGATTTACCATTTATATGGGTCAGCGAATTACGGCTGCAGTAAATAGCCTTTTTTTAAAAAGTACTTTGCACACAGATACCTCATTGCTTTGGCCAGTTTATTCCAGAAAATCAGATAATTCGGCCTGTTTGTTGCAATTTTTCGACAATAGGAAACCAGTTAATATTTTTTTCTAATTTTGGAAGCTTATTTCTCGTGACCTTGACCCTTGGTGACCTTGAACTTTAGTAGGTCAAAGGTCATAGACCGTGTCTATCATTTAATACTTTGACATTTGACCTCCGACGTCCACTTCCGGTTTTATAGCTGCCCAAAACCAGCGAAATTCGCAGCTTTGGACTGCTCTAGAGCGTGACCTAATTAATTTAGAGTGTTATTTTTTTCAGATTCTTAAAGTGCTTTTTGTCCTCTTTCCAACGATGTATAACAAAGGTTTTTAAAATGAAAATTGAAATTTTTGATTTTTTAAAATAAAAGTACATTTTGCCGTATTGACGTTTTTTAGAAATGTATGTGTGTATATCTCGTGATCTTTTAGATGTACATGCTTCAAATTTGTACCGTGCATATACATTGTGAATGTGATTAGACCTACGCCAAAAAAATGAGATGGGCGTGGCACATCCGGGTAAACTTCCCATTTACCATTTATATCGGTCAGCGCTTTAAGTCTGTAGGAAATAACGTTTTTCAAAAAAATTCTTCGCACACAGATACCTCGTTGCTTTGGCCATATGCTCCCAGAAAATCAGATGTTTCGGCCTGTCTGTTGCAATTTTGCGACGTTTGCAAAGTCCCACTCTGTGCCACATGTGGCTCTAGTTGTGGGACTTTGCTACCGCAAAGTCCCAGTTTGTTTTCGGTTTGTCTTTTTTTTTTTTTTTTTTTTTTTTTTTTTTTTTCGAAATTTACACAGGGCACACAGCCTAGGCTGCAATAGTTGCAGCAATTTCACATCTTCTCTACACCTTCTGTTGTGGCGAAATTTCTATTAAATATAAATTGGAACATTTTTGCAAAACCGGAAGTGCTGCATTGCAACATGTCTAAAAAGTCGGTCAGTGGCTCTAGAACTCGCATTTTTGGACCGATTTTCGTCGGGTTTGCATTTTTGAAAACTTGAAACAATTTCCAACAAAATAGCAATTAAAAAAATTCGAAATTCGAAATTTCATAGCACACATTTTTTTGCCGTATTTTGCACATTTTTGCAACTTTGCTATTTTAAGACCGATTGATCTGAAAATTTGGGTGCCTTCAAGTGTCACGAATATGAAAACATTGGCAGAGTCAGAATTTTTTCTTCATTTCCGGTTTCAGCGTAAAACGGGTTTAAACTTCCGGTTGACCTACTTGTGCTGTAATTGATGTATCGCGACAAAATTTATGTCAATCCTAATTAAATTGGAAGACAAAAAAACGAAGCAGAAAAAATCCGGACCGGAAGTGAAACATTAGCCGCCATCTTGAAATGTCACTTTTTTGTAAAACTCAAAATGGGGCCTCTACGGTAAGAGCGATTTGTGTGATGTTTATATTTCTGGAAAGCTTAGTCGATTGCGATCAAAATGTTGGAAATCGATTTTTGAATTTTGCTTTTGCTTTTTTGCAACATCCGGTTGAATTTTTTCGAAGTTTGGGGGCTTATTTCTCGTGACCTTGACCTTTGGTGACCATGACCTTTAGTAGGTCAAAGGTCATTGACCTTGGCTATCAGTTGATACTTTGAACTTTGACCTCCGACGTCTACTTCCGGTTTTATAGCTGCCCGAAAACAGCAAAATTCGCAACTTTGGGCTGCTCCAGAGCGTGACCTAATTAATTTAGAGTGTTAATTTTTTCAGATTCTTAGATTGTTTTTTGTCCTCTTTCCAACGATATATAACAAAAGTTTGTAAAATGAAAATTGAATTTTTTGATTTTTGCAAAGAAAAGTTCATTTTGCCGTATTTTCGCTTCCTTGAAATGTATATTTGTATATCTCGTGATCTATTAGCTGTACAAGCTTCAAATTTTTACTGTGAATATACATTTTGAATATGATTAGATTCCCCTCCAAAAAAACGAAATGGGCGTGGCACATCCGGGTGAACTTCAAATTTACCAATTATATCGGTCAGCGAATTACGGCTGCAGTAAATAACATTTTTCAAAAAAGTACCTTGCATACATATATCTCATTACTTTGGCCAGTTTATCCCAAAAAATCAAATGTTTCTACCTGTTTGTTGCAATTTTGCGACATTTGCAAAAAATCAGTTTTTTTTTAGTTTGGGGGCTTGTTTCTAGTGACTTTGACCTTTGGTGACCTTGACCTTTACAAGGTCATTGGTCACTGACTTTAGCTATCAGTTGACAATTTGGCATTAGACTTCTGACGTCTATTTCCGGTTTTATAGCTGCTCGAAAGCAGCAAAATTTGCAACGTTGGACTGCTCTAGAGCGTGACCTAATTAATTTAGAGGGTTATTTTTTTCACATTCCGAAGGCGCCTTTTCTCCTCTTTCCAGCGATGCACAACAAAAGTTTTTAAAATAAAAATTTTAAATTTTTTGGACTTTTAAAATTAAAGTACATTTTGCTTTTTTGAAACGTATTTGTGTATATCTCGTGATCTATTAGATGTACAAGCTTCAAATTTGTACCATGAATATATATTTTGTATGAGATTAGATTTACGCAAAAGTAAATTAGATGGGCGTGGCACATACGGGTAAACTTCCAATTTACTAGTTATATCGGTCAGCGCTTTACATCTGTAGAAAATAACATTTTTCCAAAAAATTCTTTGCACACAGATACCTCGTTGCTTTGGCCAGTTTCTATCAGAAAATCAGATGTTTCGGCCTGTTTGTTGCAATTTTGCAACGTAAGCAAAGTCCCACTCTGTGCCACGTGTGGCTCTATTTTTTTTTTTTTTTCGAAATTTACACACCTCACACAGCCTAGACTGCAATAGTTGCAGCAATTTCACAACATCTCCAGACCTTCTGTAGTGGCGACGTTTCTAATGAATGAACATTTGAACATTTTTGCAAAACCGGAAGTGCTGCATTGCAACATACCTAAAAAGTCGGTCAGTGGCTCTAGAAGTCGCAATTTTCAATCGATTTTCGTCGGGTTTGCATTTTTGGAAACTTGAAATAATTTCCAACAAGATAGCAATTTCAAAATTTCAAAATTCGAAAATTCGTAGCACACATTTTTTTGCCGTATTTTGCACATTTTTGCAACTTTTTTATTTAAAGACCGATTAATCTTTAAAAAAATTTAGTATATGTAGCCCATGGAATGATTTCCAAAAAGTAGGTCAAAATTTTTGCGTCACTTCCGGTTTTTGCGAAAAATAGAGTTTTACGTCCGGTTGAATAACTTCCGGTTTTATTAATGTATGAGATTCAAACTTGTATCATCGGGTAGCCATTAGCCATACAAAAAAGCGAAGAAAATAAAATCAAGGCCGCATGCGCAACTTTCGCCGCCATTTTGATTTTTCTGAAATTGCGCGAATTTAATTCAGACATTATGGCTTATCCGATTGAGATGATTTTGGTGTCAAATGAAAGAACATAAAAATTGCAAAAAAACATTGGAAGTCGATTTTTGAATTTCGCTTTTGCATTTTTGCAACATCCGGTTGAATTTTTTCAAAGTTTTAGGGGCTTATTTCTCGTGACCTTGACCTTTGGTGACCGTGACCTTTAGTAGGTCAAAGGTCATTGACCTTGGCTATCAGTTGATACTTTGACCTTTGACCTCCGACATCTTCTTCCGGTTTTATAGCTGCCTAAAAACAGTAAAATTCGCAACTTTTGACTGCTCTAGAACGTGACCTAATTAATTTAGAGTGTTATTTTTTTCAGATTCTTAAAGTGCTTTTTGTCCTCTTTCCAAGGATACATAACAAAAGTTTGTAAAATGAAAATTGAAGTTTTTCATTTTTGCAAAGATAAGTACATTTTGCCGTATATTCGCTTGTTTGAAATGTATGTGTGTATATCTCGTGATCTATTAGATGTACAAGCTTCAAATTTGTACCGTGAATATACATTTTGAATATGATAAGATTCCTGTCCAAAAAAACGAGATGGGCGTGGCACATCCGGGTGAATTTCAAATTTACCATTTATATCGGTCAGCGAATTAAGGCTGCAGGAAATAACGTTTTTCAAAAAAGTACCTTGCATACATATACCTAATTACTTTGGCCAGTTTATCCCAAAAAATCAAATGTTTCTGCCTGTTTGTTGCAATTTTGCGACATTTGCAAAAAAATCATTTTTTGTTTGTTTAGGGGCTTATTTCGAGTGACCTTGACCTTTGGTGACCTTGACCTTTACAAGGTCGTTGGTCACTGACTTTGGCTATCAGTTGACAATTTGACATTAGACTTCCGACGTCTACTTCTGGTTTTATAGCTGCCCGAAAACAGAAAAACTCGCAACTTTGGAATGCTCTAGAGCGTGACCTAGTTAATTTAGAGGGTTATTTTTTTCACATTCCGAAGGCCCCTTTGTCCTCTTTCCAGCGATGCACAACAAAAGTTTTTAAAATGAAAATTTAATTTTTGGACTTTTAAAATTAAAGTAAATTTTGCTTTTTTGAAACGTATTTGTGTATATCTCGTGATCTATTAGATGTACAAGCTTCAAATTTGTACCATGAATATATATTTTGTATGAGATTAGATTTACGCAAAAGTAAATTAGATGGGCGTGGCACATACGGGTAAACTTCCAATTTACCAGTTATATCGGTCAGCGCTTTACATCTGTAGGAAATAACATTTTTCCCAAAAATTCTTTGCACACAGATACCTCGTTGCTTTGGCCAGTTTCTCCCAGAAAATCAGGTGTTTCGGCCTGTTTGTTGCAATTTTGCAACGTTAGCAAAGTCCCACTCTGTGCCACGTGTGGCTCTAGTTGTGGGACTTTGCTACCGCAAAGTCCCAGTTTGTTTTCGGTTTGTCTTTTTTTTTTTTTTTTTTTTTTTTTTTTTTTTTCGAAATTTACACAGGGCACACAGCCTAGGCTGCAATAGTTGCAGCAATTTCACATCTTCTCTACACCTTCTGTTGTGGCGAAATTTCTATTAAATATAAATTGGAACATTTTTGCAAAACCGGAAGTGCTGCATTGCAACATGTCTAAAAAGTCGGTCAGTGGCTCTAGAACTCGCATTTTTGGACCGATTTTCGTCGGGTTTGCATTTTTGAAAACTTGAAACAATTTCCAACAAAATAGCAATTAAAAAAATTCGAAATTCGAAATTTCATAGCACACATTTTTTTGCCGTATTTTGCACATTTTTGCAATTTTGCTATTTTAAGACCGATTGATCTGAAAATTTGGGTGCCTTCAAGTGTCACGAATATGAAAATATTGGCAGAGTCAGAATTTTTGCTTCATTTCCGGTTTCAGCGTAAAACGGGTTTAAACTTCCGGTTGACCTACTTGTGCTGTAATTGATGTATCGCAACAAAATTTATGTCAATCCTAATTAAATTGGAAGACAAAAAAACGAAGCAGAAAAAAATCCGGACCGGAAGTGAAACATTAGCCGCCATCTTGAAATGTCACTTTTTTGTAAAACTCAAAATGGGGCCTCTACGGTAAGAGCGATTTGTGTGATGTTTATATTTCTGGAAAGCTTAGTCGATTGCGATCAAAATGTTGGAAATCGATTTTTGAATTTTGCTTTTGCTTTTTTGCAACATCCGGTTGAATTTTTTTCGAAGTTCGGGGGCTTATTTCTCGTGACCTTGACCTTTGGTGACCATGACCTTTAGTAGGTCAAAGGTCATTGACCTTGGCTATCAGTTGATACTTTGAACTTTGACCTCCGACGTCTACTTCCGGTTTTATAGCTGCCCGAAAACAGCAAAATTCGCAACTTTGGGCTGCTCCAGAGCGTGACCTAATTAATTTAGAGTGTTAATTTTTTCAGATTCTTAGATTGTTTTTTGTCCTCTTTCCAACGATATATAACAAAAGTTTGTAAAATGAAAATTGAATTTTTTGATTTTTGCAAAGAAAAGTACATTTTGCCGTATTTTCGCTTCCTTGAAATGTATGTGTGTATATCTCGTGATCTATTAGCTGTACAAGCTTCAAATTTTTACTGTGAATATACATTTTGAATATGATTAGATTCCCCTCCAATAAAACGAAATGGGCGTGGCACATCCGGGTGAACTTCAAATTTACCATTTATATCGGTCAGCGAATTACGGCTGCAGTAAATAACATTTTTCAAAAAAGTACCTTGCATACATATATCTCATTACTTTGGCCAGTTTATCCCAAAAAATCAAATGTTTCTACCTGTTTGTTGCAATTTTGCGACATTTGCAAAAAATCAGTTTTTTTTTTAGTTTGGGGGCTTGTTTCTAGTGACTTTGACCTTTGGTGACCTTGACCTTTACAAGGTCATTGGTCACTGACTTTAGCTATCAGTTGACAATTTGGCATTAGACTTCTGGCGTCTACTTCCGGTTTAAAGCTGCCCGAAAACAGAAAAACTCGCAACTTTGGACTGCTCTAGAGCGTGACCTAATTAATTTAGAGGGTTATTTTTTTCAGATTCTTAAGGCGTCTTTTGTCCTCTTTCTAGCGATGTACAACAAATGTTTTCAAAATGAAAATTTTATTTTTGCACTTTTAAAACGAAAGTACATTTTGCTTTTTTGAAACGTATTTGTGTATATCTCGTGATCTATTAGATGTACAAGCTTCAAATTTGAACCATGAATATATATTTTGTATGAGATTAGATTTACGCAAAAGTAAATTAGATGGGCGTGGCACATACGGGTAAACTTCCAATTTACCAGTTATATCGGTCAGCGCTTTACATATGTAGGAAATAACATTTTTCCAAAAAATTCTTTGCACACAGATACTTCGTTGCTTTGGCCAGTTTCTTCCAGAAAATCAGATGTTTCGGCCTGTTTGTTGCAATTTTGCAACGTTAGCAAAGTCCCAGTTTGTTTTCGGTTTGTCAATTCTTTTTTTTTTTTTTTTTTTTTTCGAAATTTACACAGGGCACACAGCCTAGGCTGCAATAGTTGCAGCAATTTCACAACATCTCCAGACCTTCTGTAGTGGCGACGTGTTGCATAAATATAAAATGGAACATTTTTGCAAAACCGGAAGTGCTGCATTCCAACATACCTAAAAAGTCGGTCAGTGGCTCTAGAAGTCGCAATTTTCAATCGATTTTATTCGGGTTTGCATTTTTGAAAACTTGAAACAATTTCCAACAAGATAGCAGTTACAAAATTTCGAAATTCGAAAATTCATAGCACACATTTTTTTGCCGTATTTTGCACATTTTTGCAACTTTGCTATTTTTAGACCGATTGATCTGAAAATTTGGGTGCTTTCAAGTGTCACGAATATGAAAACATTGACAGAGTCAAAATTTTTGCTTCATTTCCGGTTTTAACGTAAAACGGGTTTAAACTTCCGGTTGACCTACTTGTGCTGTAATTGATGTATCGCAACAAAATTTATGTCAATCCTAATTAAATTAGAAGACAAAAAAACGAAGAAGAAAAAATCCGGACCGGAAGAGAAACATTGGCCGCCATCTTGAAATGTCACTTTTTTGTAAAACTCAAAATGGGGCCTCTACGGTAAGAGCGATTTGTGTGATGTTTATATTTCTGGAAAGCTTAGTCGATTGCGATCAAAATGTTGGAAATCGATTTTTGAATTTTGCTTTTGCTTTTTTGCAACATCCGGTTGAATTTTTTCGAAGTTTGGGGGCTTATTTCTCGTGACCTTGACCTTTGGTGACCATGACCTTTAGTAGGTCAAAGGTCATTGACCTTGGCTATCAGTTGATACTTTGAACTTTGACCTCCGACGTCTACTTCCGGTTTTATAGCTGCCCGAAACCAGCAAAATTCGCAACTTTGGGCTGCTCTAGAGCGTGACCTAATTAATTTAGAGTGTTAATTTTTCAGATTCTTAGATTGTTTTTTGTCCTCTTTCCAACGATATATAACAAAAGTTTGTAAAATGAAAATTGAATTTTTTGATTTTTGCAAAGAAAAGTACATTTTGCCGTATTTTCGCTTCCTTGAAATGTATGTGTGTATATCTCGTGATCTATTAGCTGTACAAGCTTCAAATTTTTACTGTGAATATACATTTTGAACATGATTAGATTCCCCTCCAAAAAAACGAGATGGGCGTGGCACATCCGGGTGAACTTCAAATTTACCATTTATATCGGTCAGCGAATTACGGCTGCAGTAAATAACGTTTTTCAAAAAAGTACCTTGCATACATATATCTCATTACTTTGGCCAGTTTATCCCAAAAAATCAAATGTTTCTGCCTGTTTGTTGCAATTTTGCGACATTTGCAAAAAATCAGTTTTTTTTAGTTTGGGGGCTTATTTCTAGTGACTTTGACCTTTGGTGACCTTGACCTTTACAAGGTCATTGGTCACTGACTTTAGCTATCAGTTGACAATTTGGCATTAGACTTCTGACGTCTATTTCCGGTTTTATAGCTGCTCGAAAGCAGCAAAATTTGCAACGTTGGACTGCTCTAGAGCGTGACCTAATTAATTTAGAGGGTTATTTTTTTCACATTCCGAAGGCGCCTTTTTGTCCTCTTTCCAGCGATGCACAACTAAAGTTTTTAAAATGAAAATTTAATTTTTGGACTTTTAAAATTAAAGTACATTTTGCTTTTTTGAAACGTATTTGTGTATATCTCGTGATCTATTAGATGTACAAGCTTCAAATTTGAACCATGAATATATATTTTGTATGAGATTAGATTTACGCAAAAGTAAATTAGATGGGCGTGGCACATACGGGTAAACTTCCAATTTACCAGTTATATCGGTCAGCGCTTTACATCTGTAGGAAATAACATTTTTCCAAAAAATTCTTTGCACACAGAAACTTCGTTGCTTTGGCCAGTTTCTCCCAGAAAATCAGATGTTTCGGCCTGTTTGTTGCAATTTTGCAACGTTAGCAAAGTCCCACTCTGTGCCACGTGTGGCTCTAGTTTTTTTTTCGAAATTTACACAGGGCACACAGCCTAGGCTGCAATAGTTGCAGCAATTTCACAACTTCTCTACACCTTCTGTTGTGGCGAAGTTTCTATTAAGTATAAATTGGAACATTTTTGCAAAACCGGAAGTGCTGCATTGCAACATGCCTAAAAAGTCGGTCAGTAGCTCTAGAAGTCGCATTTTTTGATCGATTTTTTGCGGGTTTGCATTTTTGAAAACTTGAAACAATTTCCAACAAGATAGCAGTTACAAAATTTCGAAATTCGAAAATTCATAGCACACATTTTTTTGCCGTATTTTGCACATTTTTGCAACTTTGCTATTTTTAGACCGATTGATCTGAAAATTTGGGTACCTTCAAGTGTCACGAATATGAAAACATTGGCAGAGTCAAAATTTTTGCTTCATTTCCGATGTCAACGTAAAACGGGTTTAAACTTCCGGTTGACCTACTTGTGCTGTAATTGATGTATCGCCCCAAAATTTATGTCAATCCTATTTAAATTAGAAGACAAAAAAATGAAGCAGAAAAAATCCGGACCGGAAGTGAAACATTGGCCGCCATCTTGAAATGTCACTTTTTTGTAAAACTCAAAATGGGGCCTCTACGGTAAGAGCGATTTGTGTGATGTTTATATTTCTGGAAAGCTTAGTCGATTGCGATCAAAATGTTGGAAATCGATTTTTCAATTTTGCTTTTGCTTTTTTGCAACATCCGGTTGAATTTTTTCGAAGTTTGAGAGCTTTTTTCTCGTGACCTTGACCTTTGACGACCTTGAACTTTAGTAGGTCAAAGGTCATTGACCTTGGCTATCAGTTGATACTTTGAACTTTGACCTCCGACGTCTACTTCCGGTTTTATAGCTGCCCGAAAACAGCAAAATTTGCAACTTTGGTCTGCTCTAGAGCGTGACCTAATTAATTTAGAGTGTTATTTTTTTCAGATTGTTAGATTGTTTTTTGTCCTCTTTCCAACGATATATGACAAAAGTTTGTAAATTGAAAATTGAAGTTTTTGATTTTTGCAAAGAAAAGTACATTTTTCCGTATTTTCGCTTGTTTGAAATGTATGTGTGTATATCTCGTGATCTATTAGCTGTACAAGCTTCAAATTTTTACTGTGTATATAGATTTTGAATATGATTAGATTCCCCACCAAAAAAACGAGATGGGCGTGGCACATACGGGTAAACTTCCAATTTACCATTTATATCGGTCAGCGCTTTACGTCTGTAGGAAATAACGTTCTTCCAAAAAATTCTTTGCACACAGATACCTCGTTGCTTTGGCCAGTTTCTCCCAGAAAATCAGATGTTTCGGCCTGTTTGTTGCAATTTTGCAACGTTAGCAAAGTCCCACTCTGTGCCACGTGTGGCTCTAGTTTTTTTTTTCGAATTCTGGTCAGAGTCCTCAGCCCAAACTACAAGTGCCACATACAAACTGTCAACATTTCTCCCGTAAATGCCGCGAGACTAAATCAGGTGAATGGGTTTTCACGCCATTTTGTCCAACCGGAAATGACGTACGACGTTATGACTAATTTTAGGTTTTTTCTCATTTGCGACGCTAGTTTTTAATCAAAGTGGATCGGGTTTTCTTTGTTTATTACATTCAATCTTTGTTTACAAAATAGCAATTTAAGAATTATAAATTTCCCAACTTTGTCGCTGACTTTTTTATTTTTAATTTTTGCGTTTTTTCAACTTGTACATTTTTATTTCGATCGATCTGAAAATTTACAAATATATAGACATTTGGATTGCGAACTATAATTAATTTTCAAAACTTTGATATCACTTCCGGTTTTGATGTTATTTGCTTTTAAAGTTGAATTTTGCACTTCCGGAATAATGAAGATATTTGAAAAAATTATTTTGCAATTACCTACAATTGTCTATTTAATGATGCTAAATTAAAAAAATCCTTACCGGAAGTAACGGATCAGCCGACATATTGATATGACTAACTTTTGTAAAACTCAAAATGGAGCCTCAGGGTTAAATCTAATTTGCATAATTTTAGATTTTCTCTAAACAACAATCGATTGCGCAAAAAAGTATGGGAAGGAATTTTTGAATTTCAATTTTGCTTTTTGTTTATTTCCGGTTGAAATTTTTCACTAATCATAAAAAATTTAAAAGGTCATATTTTGTGACCTTGACCTTTGGTGACCTTGTGACCTGAACAAAAGTTATTGCCCTTGATTTAATCTGCCCAATGGTATCTTCACTTTTGTTGTCCGATGTTCACTTCCGGTTTTGCAGCCAATTGAAAATCACAAATTTTAACTTTAAAGAGCTCTATCACGTGACCTAATTTACATAGGACAGAATTTCTTACATATTCCTTTTACGCTTAATGTCATCTCCCCATTGATATATCAAACTTGGTATTTTAGTCAAAATTGCGCGTTTAAAAATTTCAAAATTTTGTAATTTCAACTATACTAACTGTGCGTGTTTTTCTTTAAATCGAAATAGGATCTCGGGGGATAATTCGATTTGTGTTATTTTGATGTATATAGAATCTATAACCGATTGCCGAAATATATATGGAAACCGATTTTTGAATTTTGATTTTGATTTTGATTTTTTAACGATTAAAATTTTTAAAAACTTTGAAGGGTCGTATATTGTGACGTTGACCTTCGACGAATTTTTGACCTGTACAAATATGATAGCTCTCGAGAAGTTCTATCCAATGATATGTAAAGCTTTATTGTAAGATGTATACTTCCGCTTTTATCGCCATTTGAAAGTTGCGAATTTTCCCTATAAACAATCTGTTTAATGTGTTGCATTTGGGCGACCTACAAGATATTAGTTTCAGCGATCTGAAATTATTTTTTAGTTTAATTGTTCTACATCCAGTTAAAATGATTCAAAGTTGTTATATATGTTTTTCCTCTTGTGGGTGATGTAAATATTGAATATTTGGAACGAAATTACAACCTTTAGAATTTTAAATTTTATCTCTTATAATTATGCAACAATAATATACAGTTGACTGGAATAATGGTCTAAGGGACGAAACTCTATTCAATATAAATTTTTGGCCGCGCTATTTATGTGGTGTCTCAATGTTATTCCCTGGCGACTTAAGACAACTTGAACCATTAGTGACCTTTCGATTTGTATATAGCTTCGACATTGTCTATCCAATGCTATATATATATTTTTTGTACGATATCTACTTTTGGTTTCATCGCCATCCGAAAATTGCGAATTTAATATATAAAACAATCTACATTGGGTATTATTCTCTACGTTTGGGCGATTTACAAATATGAGTTTCGGCGATCCGGATATCTTTTTTAGATTAAACGACCCTCTATCCATTTTTTATTATGAATTTAACTTATTATCTATCTTAATTGATGATAAGGGCTAAGGATGGGGAGGGGCAAAGAGGGGAAAGGGGGGAAATGGGGTATGGGAGCGTTTGTTATGAAATCAAAATCCGTTTCTGATGCACATTTTTTTATTTTAATAAACCCTTTTTGTCTTTTGCTTAACAAACGAATCCCTGGATGGAACGCACTGCTTCAGTGCCGTTAGGCGTACGGCTCTAGTTGCAGTGCGTTCATCGAACGCACTGCTTTGTTTTCGAAATGGTTTTTTTTTTTTTTTTTTTTTTTTTTTTTTTTCGAATTCTGGTCAGAGCGCCCAGCCAAAACTACACATGCCACGCACATTCTGTTAAAATTTCTCCCGAAAATGCCGCGAGACTAAATTTGATGAATGTATTTTGACGCCACTTTGACCTACAGGAAATGACGTAGCGCCGTCAACAGTTTTTCTTTGTTTTTCAATTTGCGGCTTTATTTTTGATCCGATTTTGATCGTGTTTTTTTAGGTAACTACATTGAATTTAGTTTTAAAAGATAGCAATTTAAGAATTATACATTTCCCAACTTTGTCGCTGACATTTTGAATTTGAAATTTTTTGCATTTTCTAACTTCAACAGTTTTATTTCGATCGATCTGAAAACTTACAGATATATAGACATTTGGATTTCAAAGTATAATTAATTTTCAAAATTACGATATCACTTCCGGTTTTGATGTTATTTGCTTTTAAAGTTGAACTTTGCACTTCCGGAATAATGAAGATATTTGAAACATTTCTTTTGCAATTAGCTACAATTGTCTATTGAATGATGCTAAATTAAGAAAATTCGAACCGGAAGTAACGGATCTTCCGCCATCTTGATACGACTAAATTTTGTAAAACTGAAATAAGTTCTCAGGGATATGTCTAATTTGCATAATTTTAGATTTTCTAGAAACATCAATTGATTACGCAAAAAAGTATGGGAAGGAATTTTTGAATTTCGATTTTGCTTTTCTTTTATTTCCGGTTGAATTTTTTCAGTAATTGTCAAAACTTTAACCAGTCATATTTCGTGACCTTGACCTTTGATGACCTTTTGATCTGAACAAAAGTTATTGCCCTTCATTATATCTGCCCAATGGTATCTCCACTTGTGTTGTCCGATGTTTACTTCCGGTTTTGCAGCCAATTGAAAATCAAGAATTTTAACTTTCAAGAGCTCTATCACGTGACTCATTTTACATAGGACAGAATTTCTTACATATTCCTTTTACGCTTAATCTCATCTTTCTATTAATATATCGCACTTGGTACTTTAATCAAAATTCCGCGTTTAAAAAGTTCAAAATTTTGTAATTTCTTCTATACTAACTGTGCGTGTTTTCTTTAAATCGAAATAGGGTCTCGGGGGATAATTCGATTTGTGTTATTTTGATGTATAAAGAATCTATAACCGATTGCCGAACTATATATGGAAACAGATTTTTGAATTTTGATTTTGATTTTGATTTTTTTACGATTAAAATTTTTAAAAACTTTGAAGGGTCGTATATTGTGACGTTGACCTTTGACGAATTTTTGACCTGTACAAATGTGATAGCTCTCGAGAAGTTCTATCCAATGATATATAGAGCTTTATTGTAAGATGTATACTTTCGCTTTTATCGCCATTTGAAAATTGCGATTTTTTCCTATAAAACAATCTGTTTAATGAGTGTTGCATTTGGTCGATCTACAAGATATAAGTTTCAGCGATCCGAATTTATTTTTTAGTTGAATCGTTCTTTATCCAGTTAAAATGATTCAAAGTTGTATTATATGTTTATCCTGTTGTGGGTGATGTAAATATTGAATATTTGGAACGATATTACAACCTTTAGAATTTTAAATTTTATCTCTTATATGCAACAATAATATACTCTATTCAATATAAATTTTAAAATGTTAAGCCGCGCTATTTATGTGGTGTCTCAATGTTATACCCTGGCGACTTACGACAACTTAAACCATTAGTGACCTTTCGATTTGTATATAGCTTCGACATTGTCTATCCAATGCTATATATTTATTTTTTGTACGATATCTACTTTTGGTTTCATCGCCATCTGAAAATTGCGAATTTAATATATAAAACAATCTATTGGATATTATTCTCTGCGTTTGGGCGATTTACAAAACATGAGTTTCGGCGATCCGGATATCTTTTTAGATTAAACGAACCTCTATCCATTTTTTATTCTGATTTTAACTTATTATCTAGCTGTATTGATGATGAGGGCTAAGGACGGGGAGGGGCAAAGAGGGGAAAAGGGGGATATGGGAGCGTTTGTTATGAAATCTAAATCCATTTATAATGCACATTTTTTTTTAATAATCCCTTTCTGTCTTTTGCTTAACGAACGAATCCCTGGATGGAACGCACTGCTTCAGTGCCGTTAGGCGTACGGCTCTAGTTTTTTTTTTTTGCAGTGCGTTCATCGAACGCACTGCTTTGTTTTCGAAATTTTTTTTTTTTTTTTTTTTTTTTTTTTTTTTCGAATTCTGGTCAGAGCGCCCAGCCAAAACTACGCATGCCACGCACATTCTGTTAACATTTCTCCCGAAAATGCCGCGAGACTAAATTTGATGAATGTATTTTGACGCCATTTTGACCTACAGGAAATGACGTAGCGCCGTCTACAGTTTTTCTTTGTTTTTCAATTTGCGGCTTTATTTTTGATCCGATTTTGATCGTTTTTTTTTAGGTAACTACATTGAATTTAGTTTTAAAAGATAGCAATTTAAGAATTATACATTTCCCAACTTTGTCGCTGACATTTTGAATTTGAAATTTTTTGCATTTTCTAACTTCTACAGTTTTATTTCGATCGATCTGAAAACTTACAGATATATAGACATTTGGATTGCGAAGTATAATTATTTTTCAAAATTACGATATCACTTCCGGTTTTGATGTTATTTGCATTTAAAGTTGAACTTTGCACTTCCGGAATAATGAAGATATTTGAAAAATTTCTTTTGCAATTAGCTACAATTGTCTATTGAATAATGCTAAATTAAGAAAATTCGAACCGGAAGTAACGGATCTTCCGCCATCTTGATACGACTAAATTTTGTAAAACTGAAATAAGTTCTCAGGGATATGTCTAATTTGCATAATTTTAGATTTTCTAGAAACATCAATTGATTACGCAAAAAAGTATGGGAAGGAATTTTTGAATTTCGATTTTGTTTTTCTTTTATTTCCGGTTGAATTTTTTCAGTAATTGTCAAAACTTTAACCGGTCATATTTCGCAACCTTGACCTTTGATGACCTTTTGACCTGAACAAAAGTTATTGCCCTTCATTATATCTGCCCAATGGTATCTCCACTTTTGTTGTCCGATGTTTACTTCCGGTTTTGCAGCCAATTGAAAATCACGAATTTTAAATTTCAAGAGCTCTATCACCTGACCCAATTTACATAGGACAGAATTTCTTACATATTCCTTTTACGCTTAATCTCATCTTTCTATTAATATATCCCACTTGGTACTTTAATCAAAATTGCGCGTTTAAAAATTTCAAAATTTTGTAATTTCTTCTATACTTACTGTGCGTGTTTTTCTTTAAATCGAAATAGGGTCTCGGGGGATGATTCGATTTGTGTTATTTTGATGTATATAGAATCTATAACCGATTGCCGAAATATATATGGAAACCGATTTTTGAATTTTGATTTTGATTTTGATTTTTTAACGATTAAAATTTTTAAAAACTTTGAAGGGTCGTATATTGTGACGTTGACCTTTGACGAATTTTTGACCTGTACAAATATGATAGCTCTCGAGAAGTTCTATCCAATGATATATTAAGCTTTATTGTAAGATGTATACTTCCGCTTTTATCGCCATTTGAAAATTGCGAATTTTCTCTATAAAACAATCTGTTTAATGTGTTGCATTTGGGCGACCTACAAGATATAAGTTTCAGCGATCTGAAATTATTTTTTAGTTTAATCGTTGTACATCTAGTTAAAATGATTCAAAGTTGTTATATATGTTTTCCTGTTGTGGGTGATGTAAATATTGAATATTTAGAACGAAATTACAACCTTTAGAATTTTAAATTTTATCTCTTATATTATGCAACAATAATATACAGTTGACTGGAATAATGGTCTAAGGGACGAAACTCTATTCAATATAAATTTTAAAATGTTAGGCCGCGCTATTTATGTGGTGTCTCAATGTTATACCCTGGCGACTTAAGACAACTTTAACCATTAGTGACCTTTCGATTTGTATATAGCTTCGACATTGTCTATCCAATGCTATATATATATTTTTTGTACGATATCTACTTTTGGTTTCATCGCCATACGAAAATTGCGAATTTAATATATAAAACAATCTACATTGTATTGGGTATTATTCTCAACGTTTGGGCGATTTACAAATATGAGTTTCGGCGATCCGGATTTCTTATTTAGATTAAACGACCCTCTATCCATTTGTTATTATGATTTTAACTTATTATCTATCTTAATTGATGATGAGGGCTAAGGATGGGGAGGGGCAAAGAGGGGAAAGGGGGGAAATGGGGTATGGGAGCGTTTGTTATGAAATCAAAATCCGTTTCCGATGCATATTTTTTTTATTTTAATAAACCCTTTTTGTCTTTTGCTTAACGAACGAATCCCTGGATGGGACGCACTGCTTCAGTGCCGTTAGGCGTACGGCTCTAGTTGTGGGACTTTGCTTTCAGCAAAGTCCCAGTTTGTTTTCGAAATGTCTTTTTTTTTTTTTTTTTTTTTTTTTTTTTTTTCGATTTTTCCACACCTTCCTGCGCTTAAACTACAGTAGTTGCAGCAACCGTTCAACTTTCCTAGACCTTCTGTAGTGGCAACGTTGTTAATGAATATAAATTGGAACTTTTTTGCAAAACCGGAAGTGCTGCATTGCAACATGTCTAAAAAGTCGGTCAGTGGCTCTAGAAGTCACAATTTTTGATCGATTTTTTTCGGGTTTGCATTTTTGAAAACTTGAAACAATTTCCAACAAGATAGCAGTTACAAAATTTCGAAATTCGAAAATTCATAGCACACATTTTTTTGCCGTATTTTGCACATTTTTTCAACTTTGCTATTTTTAGACCGATTGATCTGAAAATTTGGGTGCCTTCAAGTGTCACGAATATGAAAACATTGGCAGAGTCAAAATTTTTGCTTCATTTCCGATGTCAACGTAAAACGGGTTTAAACTTCCGGTTGACCTACTTGTGCTGTAATTGATGTATCGCAACAAAATTTATGTTAATCCTAATCAAATTAGAAGACAAAAAAACGAAGCAGAAAAAATCCGGACCGGAAGTGAAACATTGGCCGCCATCTTGAAATGTCACTTTTTTGTAAAACTCAAAATGGGGCCTCTACGGTAAGAGCGATTTGTGTGATGTTTATATTTCTGGAAAGCTTAGTCGATTGCGATCAAAATGTTGGAAATCGATTTTTGAATTTTGCTTTTGCTTTTTTGCAACATCCGGTTGAATTTTTTCGAAGTTTGGGGGCTTATTTCTCGTGACCTTGACCTTTGGTGACCATGACCTTTAGTAGGTCAAAGGTCATTGACCTTGACTATCAGTTGATACTTTGAACTTTGACCTCCGACGTCTACTTCCGGTTTTATAGCTGCCCGAAAACAGCAAAATTCGCAACTTTGGGCTGCTCTAGAGCGTGACCTAATTAATTTAGAGTGTTAATTTTTTCAGATTCTTAGATTGTTTTTTGTCCTCTTTCCAACGATATATAACAAAAGTTTGTAAAATAAAAATTGAATTTTTTGATTTTTGCAAAGTAAAGTACATTTTGCCGTATTTTCGCCTCCTTGAAATGAATGTGTGTATATCTCGTGATCTATTAGCTGTACAAGCTTCAAATTTTTACTGTGAATATACATTTTGAATATGATTAGATTCCCCTCCAAAAAAACGAGATGGGCGTGGCACATCCGGGTGAACTTCAAATTTACAATTATATCGGTCAGCGAATTACGGCTGCAGTAAATAACGTTTTTCAAAAAAGTACCTTGCATACACATATCTCATTACTTTGGCCAGTTTATCCCAAAAAATCAAATGTTTCTGCCTGTTTGTTGCAATTTTGCGACATTTGCAAAAAATCAGGTTTTTTTTTTAGTTTTGGGGCTTATTTCTAGTGACTTTGACCTTTGGTGACCTTGACCTTTACAAGGTCATTGGTCACTGACTTTAGCTATCAGTTGACAATTTGGCATTAGACTTCTGACGTCTATTTCCGGTTTTATAGCTGCTCGAAAGCAGCAAAATTTGCAACGTTGGACTGCTCTAGAGCGTGACCTAATTAATTTAGAGGGTTATTTTTTTCACATTCCGAAGACGCCTTTTGTCCTCTTTCCAGCGATGCACAACAAAAGTTTTTTTGAAATTTACACACCTCACTGCGCCTAGACTGCAATAGTTGCAACAGTATATCAACTTCTCTAGACCTTCTGTAGTGGCGACGTGTTGCATAAATATAAAATGGAACATTTTTGCAAAACCGGAAGTGCTGCATTGCAACATGCCTAAAAAGTCGGTCAGTAGCTCTAGAAGTCGCAATTTTTGATCGATTTTTTTCGGGTTTGCATTTTTGAAAACTTGAAATAATTTCCAACAAGATAGCAGTTACAAAATTTCGAAATTCGAAAATTCATAGCACACATTTTTTTGCCGTATTTTGCACATTTTTGCAACTTTGCTATTTTTAGACCGATTGATCTGAAAATTTGGGTGCCTTCAAGTGTCACGAATATGAAAACATTGGCAGAGTCAAAATTTTTGCTTCATTTCCGGTTTCAACGAAAAACGGGTTTAAACTTCCGGTTGACCTAATTGTGCTGTAATTGATGTATCGCAACAAAATTTATGTCAATCCTAATTAAATTAGAAGACAAAAAAACGAAGAAGAAAAAATCCGGACCGGAAGTGAAACATTGGCCGCCATCTTGAAATGTCACTTTTTTGTAAAACTCAAAATGGGGCCTCTACGGTAAGAGCGATTTGTGTGATGTTTATATTTCTGGAAAGCTTAGTCGATTGCGATCAAAATGTTGGAAATCGATTTTTGAATTTTGCTTTTGCTTTTTTGCAACATCCGGTTGAATTTTTTCGAAGTTTGGGGGCTTATTTCTCGTGACCTTGACCTTTGGTGACCATGACCTTTAGTAGGTCAAAGGTCATTGACCTTGGCTATCAGTTGATACTTTGAACTTTGACCTCCGACGTCTACTTCCGGTTTTATAGCTGCCCGAAACCAGCAAAATTCGCAACTTTGGGCTGCTCTAGAGCGTGACCTAATTAATTTAGAGTGTTAATTTTTTCAGATTCTTAGATTGTTTTTTGTCCTCTTTCCAACGATATATAACAAAAGTTTGTAAAATGAAAATTGAATTTTTTGATTTTTGCAAAGAAAAGTACATTTTGCCGTATTTTCGCTTCCTTGAAATGTATGTGTGTATATCTCGTGATCTATTAGCTGTACAAGCTTCAAATTTTTACTGTGAATATACATTTTGAACATGATTAGATTCCCCTCCAAAAAAACGAGATGGGCGTAGCACATCCGGGTGAACTTCAAATTTACCATTTATATCGGTCAGCGAATTACGGCTGCAGTAAATAACGTTTTTCAAAAAAGTACCTTGCATACATAATATCTCATTACTTTGGCCAGTTTATCCCAAAAAATCAAATGTTTCTGCCTGTTTGTTGCAATTTTGCGACATTTGCAAAAAATCAGTTTTTTTTTAGTTTGGGGGCTTATTTCTAGTGACTTTGACCTTTGGTGACCTTGACCTTTACAAGGTCATTGGTCACTGACTTTAGCTATCAGTTGACAATTTGGCATTAGACTTCTGACGTCTATTTCCGGTTTTATAGCTGCTCGAAAGCAGCAAAATTTGCAACGTTGGACTGCTCTAGAGCGTGACCTAATTAATTTAGAGGGTTATTTTTTTCACATTCCGAAGGCGCCTTTTTGTCCTCTTTCCAGCGATGCACAACTAAAGTTTTTAAAATGAAAATTTAATTTTTGGACTTTTAAAATTAAAGTACATTTTGCTTTTTTGAAACGTATTTGTGTATATCTCGTGATCTATTAGATGTACAAGCTTCAAATTTGAACCATGAATATATATTTTGTATGAGATTAGATTTACGCAAAAGTAAATTAGATGGGCGTGGCACATACGGGTAAACTTCCAATTTACCAGTTATATCGGTCAGCGCTTTACATCTGTAGGAAATAACATTTTTCCAAAAAATTCTTTGCACACAGATACTTCGTTGCTTTGGCCAGTTTCTCCTAGAAAATCAGATGTTTCGGCCTGTTTGTTGCAATTTTGCAACGTTAGCAAAGTCCCACTCTGTGCCACGTGTGGCTCTAGTTTTTTTTTTTTTTTCGAATTCTTCCCAGAGCGCCCAGCCAAAACTACATATGCTATGAATTCACTCTTTCGATTTTCTTGTCGTACTCGTGAAAGTAATGTTAATGAATGTAATTTGATGCATTTTTTGTAAACAGGAAATGACGTAGCGCATTCCAAAGTTTTTCTTTGTTTTTCAATTTGCGGCTTTATTTTTGATCCAATGTTGATCGTTCTTTTTTAGATAACTACATTGAACTTAGTTCTAAAAGATAGGGAATTGAGAATGAAACGTTTCCCAACTTTGTCGCTGACTTTTTGAATTTTGAATTTTTAGCATTTTTTTACTTCTACAGTTTTCTTTCGATCGACTTGAAAACGTACATATATATAGACATTTTGATTGCAAACTATAATTAATTTTCAAAATTTCGATATCACTTCCGGTTTTGAAGTTATTTGCTTTTAAATTTGAATTTTGCACTTCCGGAATATTGAAGATATTGAAAAAATTTCTTTTGCAATTAGCTACAATTGTCTATTAAATGATGCTAAATTAAAAAAATCCGAACCGAAAGTAACGGATCAGCCGCCATCTTGATATGACTCATTTTTGTAAAACTCAAAATGGGGCCTTAGGGTTAAATCTAATTTGCATAATTTAAGATTTTCTAAAAACATTCAACGATTGCGCAAAAAAGTATGGGAAGGGATTTTTGAATTTCGCTTTTGCTTTTCTTTTATTTCCGGTTGAAATTTTCCAGTAATTGTCAAAAATTTAAAAGGTCATATTTCGCGACCTTGACCTTCGGTGACCTTTTGACCTGAACAAAAGTTATTGCCCTTGATTATATCTACCCAATGGTATCATCACCTTTGTTGTCCGATGTTTACTTCCGGTTTTGCAGCCAATTGAAAATCACGAATTTTTATTTTAAAGAGCTCTATCACGTGACCTAATTTACATAGGACATAATTTCTTACATATTCCTTTTACGCTTAATCTCATCTTTCTATTAATATATCACACTTGGTATTTTGATCAAAATTGCGCGTTTAAAAATTTCAAAATTTTGTTATTTCTTCTATACTAACTGTGCGTGTTTTTCTTTAAATCGAAATAGGGTCTCGGGGGATAATTCGATTTGTGTTATTTTGATGTATATAGAATCTATAACCGATTGACGAAATATATATGGAAACCGATTTTTGAATTTCGATTTTGATTTTGATTTTTTTACGATTAAAATTTTTTAAAACTTTGAAGGGTCGTATATTGTGACGTTGACCTTTGACGAATTTTTGACCTGTACAAACGTGATAGCTCTCGAGAAGATCTATCCAATGATATATAAAGCTTTATTGTAAGATGTATATTTCCGCTTTCATCGCCATTTAAAAATTGCGAATTTTCCCTATAAAGCAATCTGTTTAATGTGTGTTGCGTTTGGGCGATCTACAAGATATGAGTTTCAGCGATCCAAATTTATTTTTTAGTTTAATCGTTCTACATCCAGTTAAAATGATTCAAAGGTTTTATATATATTAAATAAATGAAATTGTGGTTTACTTCCTGTTGTGGGTGATGTAAATATGGAATATTTTGAACGAAATTACAATCTTTAGAATTTTAAATTGTATCTCTTATGCAACAATAATATACAGTTGAGTGGAATAATGGTCTAAGGGACAGAACTCTATTCAATATAAATAATTTAAACCATTAGTGACCTTTTGATTTGTACAAAATATATAGCTTTCGACAATGTCTATCCAATGCTATGTTGTACAATGTGTACTTTTGCTTTCATCGCCATCTGAAAATTGCGAATTTAATATATGAAACAATCCATTGGATATTATTCTCTGCGTTTGGGCGATTTACAAAATATGAGTTTCGGCGATCCGAATATCTTTTTTTGATTAAACGAATTTTTTTTATTATGATTTTAACTTATTACCTATCTTAATTGATGATGAGGGCTAAGGATGGGGAGGGGGAAAGGGGGGGGGGGAATGGGAGGGGGGATAGGAGCGTTTGTTATGAAATCCAAATCCATTTATAATGCACATTTTTTTTAATATACCCTTTCTGTCTTTTGCTTAACGAACGTATCCCTGGATGGAACGCACTGCTTCAGTGCCGTTAGGCGTACGGCTCTAGTTTTTTTTTTTTCGAATTCTTCCCAGAGCGCCCAGCCAAAACTACATATGCTATGAATTCACTCTTTCGACTTCCTTGTAGAACCCGTGAAAGTTATTTTAATGAATGTATTTTGATGCATTTTTTTCTAACAGGAAATGACGTAGCGCATCCTTAAATTTTTCTTTGTTTTTCGATTTGCGGCTTTATTTTTGACACGATTTTGATCGTTCTCTTTTAGGTAACTACATTGAACTTAGTTCTAAAAGATAGCAATTTAAGAAATTGACTTTTCCGAACTTTGTCGCTGACAATTTGAATTTTAAATTTTAAGCATTTTCTAACTTCTACAATTTTCTTTCGATCAATGTGAAAACTTACAGCTATATAGACATTTAAATTACAATGTATAACTTTTTTTCAAAATTTCGATATCACTTCCGGTTTTGACGTTATTTGCTGTTAAAGTGAAAAATGCTAACTTCCGGAATATTGAAGATATTTGAAAAACTTTTTTTGCAATTAGCTACAATTGTCTATCTTATGATGCTAAATTAAGAAAATCTGAACCGGAAGTAACGAATCAGCCGCCATCTTGATATGATTAAGTTTTGTTAAACTCTCAATAAGTTCTCAGGGTCAAATCCAATTTGCATAATTTTAGATTTTCTAAAAACATCCATCGATTGCGCAAAAAAGTATGGGAAGGGATTTTTGAAATTTCGCTTTTGCATTTCTTTTATTTCCGGTGGAAATTTTTTAGAAATTGTCAAAACTTTCAAGGTTCATATTTCGCAACCTTGACCTTTGGTTACCTTTTGACCTGAACAAAAGTTATTGCCCTTGATTATATCTACCCAATGGTATCTTCACTTTTGTTGTCCGATGTTTACTTCCGGTTTTGCAGCCAATTAAAAATCACGAATTTTAACTTTAAAGAGCTCTATCATGTGACCTAATTTCGATAAGTCAGATTTTCTCACATATTCTTCTAACGCTTAATCTCCTCTCTCCATTAATATATCACACTTTGTACTTTAATCAAAATTGCGCGTTTAAAAATTTCAAAATTTTGTAATTTCTTCTATACTAACTGTGCGTGTTTTTCTTTAAATCGAAATAGGGTCTCGGGGGATAATTCGATTTGTGTTATTTTGATGTATATAGAATCTATAACCGATCGCCGAAATATATATGGAAACCGATTTTTGAATTTTGATTTTGATTTTGATTCTTTTACGATTAAAATTTTTAAAAACTTTGAAGGGTCGTATATTGTGACGTTGGCATTGGGCGATCTTTTGACCTGTACAAATGTGATAGGTCTCGAAAAGAACTATCCAATGATATATTAAACTTTATTGTAAGATTTATACTTAAGGTTTTATCGGCATTCAAAAATTGCAAATTTTTCATATAAAACGGTCTGTTTTAGAAACGTTACATTTGGGCGATCCACAAGATATGAGTTTCAGCGATCCAAATTTATTTTTTCGTTTAATCGTTCTACATCCAGTTAAAATGATTCTAAGCTATTATATATCTTAAATAAAAGGGATTATTGTGTATTTCTCGTTGTGGGCGATGTATGATATGGAATATTTGGCAGGGAATTACAACCTTTAGAATTTTACATATACAGGTATATAATTTTTATATATACATATCTCTAAAGCGACAATAATGTACAGTTGAGTGGAATAGTGGTCAAAGGGACGCAACTCTATAAAATACACTCTTAAAGATGTAAAGCCGCGCTGTTAATTTGATGTCTCTATGTTATACATTGGCAACTTGCCACAAATTGCAGGATCTAATGTTCCTACTACCTAAATTAATATAGATGTTTAGTAATAAATAAACAGATTAAAAATAATTAACGATCTGGAAAGTTAATGAAATCCGAAATCAATTTATAATCTCAAATAAGGTGTTATGTCCCTTAGATCACGAATTGTTTTTTTTCGACGCTTTGTAAAACACCTCTCTCAACGTCTAATAGAAACGATACAAATACATTATTGCATTTTTTGAATTCTTAATGCTGCATTCCCGTTATGCAACGCACTGCTTCAGTGCCGTTAGGCGTACGGCTCTAGTTTTTTTTTTTTTTGCAGTGCGTTCAATCGAACGAACTGCTTTGTTTTCGAAATGTTTTTTTTTTTTTTTTTTTTTTTTTTTCGAATTCTTCCCAGAGCGCCCAGCCAAAACTACATATGCTATGAATTCACTCTTTCGATTTTCTTCTTGTACTCGTGAAAGTAATGTTAATGAATGTAATTTGATGCATTTTTTTAAAACAGGAAATGACGTAGCGCATTCCAAAGTTTTTCTTTGTTTTTCAATTTGCGGCTTTATTTTTGATCCAATGTTGATCGTTCTTTTTTAGATAACTACATTGAACTTAGTTCTAAAAGATAGGAAATTGAGAATTAAACATTTCCCAACTTTGTCGCTGACTTTTTGAATTTTGAATATTTAGCATTTTTTAACTTCTACAGTTTTCTTTCGATCGACTTGAAAACTTGCAGATATATAGACATTTTGATTGCGAACTATGATTAATTTTCAAAATTTCGATATCACTTCCGGTTTTGAAGTTATTTGCTTTTAAAGTTGAATTTTGCACTTCCGAAATATTGAAGATATTTAAAAAATTTCTTTTGCAATAAGCTACAATTGTATATTAAATGATGCTAAATTTAAAAAATTCGAACCGGAAGTAACGAATTAGCCGCCATCTTGAGATGATTTACTTTTGTAAAACTCAAAATGGGGCCTCAGGGTTAAATCTAATTTGCATAATTTTAAATTTTCTAAAAACATTTATCGATTGCGAAAAAAAGTATGGGAAGGGATTTTTGAATTTCGACTTTGCTTTTCCTTTATTTCCGGTTGAAATTTTTCAGTAATAGTCAAAACTTTTAAAGGTCATATTTCGCCATATTGACCTCTGGTGACCTTGTGACCTGAACAAAAGTTTTTGCCCTTGATTAAATCTGCCCAATGGTATCTTCACTTTTGTTGTCCGATGTTCACTTCCGGTTTTGCAGCCAATTGAAAATCACGAATTTTAACTTTAAAGAGCTCTATCACGTGACCTAATTTACATAGGACAGAATTTCTTCCATATTCCTTTTACGTTTAATGTCATCTTCCCATTAATATATCAAACTTGGTATTTTAGTCAAAATTGCGCGTTTAAAAATTTCAAATTTTTGTAATTTCTTCTATACTAACTGTGCGTGTTTTTCTTTAAATCGAAATAGGGTCTCGGGGGATAATTCGATTCGTGTTATTTTGATGTATATAGAATCTATAACCGATTGCCGAAATATATATGGAAACCGATTTTTGAATTTTGATTTTGATTTTGATTTGTTAACGATTAAAATTTTTAAAAACTTTTAAGGGTCGTATATTGTGACGTTGAACTTCGACGAATTTTTGACCTGTACAAATATGATAGCTCTCGAGAAGTTCTATCCAATGATATATAAAGCTTTATTGTAAGATGTATACTTCCGCTTTTATCGCCACTTGAAATTGCGAATTTTCCCTATAAAACAATCTGTTTAATGTGTTGCATTTGGGCGACCTACAAGATATAAGTTTCAGCGATCTGAAATTATTTTTTAGTTTAATCGTTCTACATCCAGTTAAAATGATTCAAAGTTGTTATATATGTTTTTCCTGTTGTGGGTGATGTAAATATTGAATATTTGGAACGAAATTACAACCTTTAGAATTTTAAATTTTATCTCTTATAATTATGCAACAATAATATACAGGTGACTGGAATAATGGTCTAAGGGACGAAACTCTATTCAATATAAATTTTAAAATGTTGGGCCGCGCTATTTATGTAGTGTCTCAATGTTATACCCTGGCGACTTAAGACAACTTGAACCATTAGTGACCTCTCGATTTGTATATAGCTTCGACATTGTCTATCCAATGCTATATATATATTTTTTGTACGATATCTACTTTTGGTTTCATCACCATCTGAAAATTGCGAATTTAATATATAAACAATCTACATTGCATTGGGTATTATTCTCAACGTTTGGGCGATTTACAAATATGAGTTTCGGCGATCCGGATATCTTTTTTAGATTATACGACCCTCTATCCATTTTTTTATTATGATTTTAACTTATTATCTATCATAATTGATGATGAGGGCTGAGGATGGGGAGGGGCAAAGAGGGGAAAGGGGGAAAAGGGGGGTATGGGAGCGTTTGTTATGAAATCAAAATCCATTTCTGGTGCACATTTTTTTATTTTAATAAACCCTTTTTGTCTTTTGCTTAACGAACGAATCCCTGGATGGAACGCACTGCTTCAGTGCCGTTAGGCGTACGGCTCTAGTTGCAGTGCGTTCATCGAACGCACTGCTTTGTTTTCGAAATGTTTTTTTTTTTTTTTTTTTTTTTTTTTTTTCGAATTCTGGTCAGAGCGCCCAGCCAAAACTACGCATGCCACGCACATTCTGTTAACATTTCTCCCGAAAATGCCGCGAGACTAAATTTGATGAATGTATTTTGACGCCATTTTGACCTACAGGAAATGACGTAGCGCCGTCTACAGTTTTTCTTTGTTTTTCAATTTGCGGCTTTATTTTTGATCCAATGTTGATCGTTCTTTTTTAGATAACTACATTGAACTTAGTTCTAAAAGATAGGAAATTGAGAATTAAACATTTCCCAACTTTGTCGCTGACTTTTTGAATTTTGAATATTTAGCATTTTTTAACTTCTACAGTTTTCTTTCGATCGACTTGAAAACTTGCAGATATATAGACATTTTGATTGCGAACTATGATTAATTTTCAAAATTTCGATATCACTTCCGGTTTTGAAGTTATTTGCTTTTAAAGTTGAATTTTGCACTTCCGAAATATTGAAGATATTTAAAAAATTTCTTTTGCAATAAGCTACAATTGTATATTAAATGATGCTAAATTTAAAAAATTCGAACCGGAAGTAACGGATTAGCCGCCATCTTGAGATGATTTACTTTTGTAAAACTCAAAATGGGGCCTCAGGGTTAAATCTAATTTGCATAATTTTAAATTTTCTAAAAACATTTATCGATTGCGAAAAAAAGTATGGGAAGGGATTTTTGAATTTCGACTTTGCTTTTCCTTTATTTCCGGTTGAAATTTTTCAGTAATAGTCAAAACTTTTAAAGGTCATATTTCGCCATATTGACCTCTGGTGACCTTGTGACCTGAACAAAAGTTTTTGCCCTTGATTAAATCTGCCCAATGGTATCTTCACTTTTGTTGTCCGATGTTCACTTCCGGTTTTGCAGCCAATTGAAAATCACGAATTTTAACTTTAAAGAGCTCTATCACGTGACCTAATTTACATAGGACAGAATTTCTTCCATATTCCTTTTACGTTTAATGTCATCTTCCCATTAATATATCAAACTTGGTATTTTAGTCAAAATTGCGCGTTTAAAAATTTCAAATTTTTGTAATTTCTTCTATACTAACTGTGCGTGTTTTTCTTTAAATCGAAATAGGGTCTCGGGGGATAATTCGATACGTTTTATTTTGATGTATATAGAATCTATAACCGATTGCCGAAATATATATGGAAACCGATTTTTGAATTTTGATTTTGATTTTGATTTGTTAACGATTAAAATTTTTAAAAACTTTGACGGGTCGTATATTGTGACGTTGAACTTCGACGACTTTTTGACCTGTACAAATATGATAGCTCTCGAGAAGTTCTATCCAATGATATATAAAGCTTTATTGTAAGATGTATACTTCCGCTTTTATCGCCACTTGAAAATTGCGAATTTTCCCTATAAAACAATCTGTTTAATGTGTTGCATTTGGGCGACCTACAAGATATAAGTTTCAGCGATCTGAAATTATTTTTTAGTTTAATCGTTCTACATCCAGTTAAAATGATTCAAAGTTGTTATATATGTTTTTCCTGTTGTGGGTGATGTAAATATTGAATATTTGGAACGAAATTACAACCTTTAGAATTTTAAATTTTATCTCTTATAATTATGCAACAATAATATACAGGTGACTGGAATAATGGTCTAAGGGACGAAACTCTATTCAATATAAATTTTAAAATGTTGGGCCGCGCTATTTATGTAGTGTCTCAATGTTATACCCTGGCGACTTAAGACAACTTGAACCATTAGTGACCTCTCGATTTGTATATAGCTTCGACATTGTCTATCCAATGCTATATATATATTTTTTGTACGATATCTACTTTTGGTTTCATCGCCATCTGAAAATTGCGAATTTAATATATAAACAATCTACATTGCATTGGGTATTATTCTCAACGTTTGGGCGATTTACAAATATGAGTTTCGGCGATCCGGATATCTTTTTTAGATTATACGACCCTCTATCCATTTTTTTATTATGATTTTAACTTATTATCTATCATAATTGATGATGAGGGCTGAGGATGGGGAGGGGCAAAGAGGGGAAAGGGGGAAAAGGGGGGTATGGGAGCGTTTGTTATGAAATCAAAATCCATTTCTGGTGCACATTTTTTTATTTTAATAAACCCTTTTTGTCTTTTGCTTAACGAACGAATCCCTGGATGGAACGCACTGCTTCAGTGCCGTTAGGCGTACGGCTCTAGTTGCAGTGCGTTCATCGAACGCACTGCTTTGTTTTCGAAATGTTTTTTTTTTTTTTTTTTTTCGAATTCTGGTCAGAGCGCCCAGCCAAAACTACGCATGCCACGCACATTCTGTTAACATTTCTCCCGAAAATGCCGCGAGACTAAATTTGATGAATGTATTTTGACGCCATTTTGACCTACAGGAAATGACGTAGCGCCGTCTACAGTTTTTCTTTGTTTTTCAATTTGCGGCTTTATTTTTGATCCAATGTTGATCGTTCTTTTTTAGATAACTACATTGAACTTAGTTCTAAAAGATAGGAAATTGAGAATTAAACATTTCCCAACTTTGTCGCTGACTTTTTGAATTTTGAATATTTAGCATTTTTTAACTTCTACAGTTTTCTTTCGATCGACTTGAAAACTTGCAGATATATAGACATTTTGATTGCGAACTATGATTAATTTTCAAAATTTCGATATCACTTCCGGTTTTGAAGTTATTTGCTTTTAAAGTTGAATTTTGCACTTCCGAAATATTGAAGATATTTAAAAAATTTCTTTTGCAATAAGCTACAATTGTATATTAAATGATGCTAAATTTAAAAAATTCGAACCGGAAGTAACGGATTAGCCGCCATCTTGAGATGATTTACTTTTGTAAAACTCAAAATGGGGCCTCAGGGTTAAATCTAATTTGCATAATTTTAAATTTTCTAAAAACATTTATCGATTGCGAAAAAAAGTATGGGAAGGGATTTTTGAATTTCGACTTTGCTTTTCCTTTATTTCCGGTTGAAATTTTTCAGTAATAGTCAAAACTTTTAAAGGTCATATTTCGCCATATTGACCTCTGGTGACCTTGTGACCTGAACAAAAGTTTTTGCCCTTGATTAAATCTGCCCAATGGTATCTTCACTTTTGTTGTCCGATGTTCACTTCCGGTTTTGCAGCCAATTGAAAATCACGAATTTTAACTTTAAAGAGCTCTATCACGTGACCTAATTTACATAGGACAGAATTTCTTCCATATTCCTTTTACGTTTAATGTCATCTTCCCATTAATATATCAAACTTGGTATTTTAGTCAAAATTGCGCGTTTAAAAATTTCAAATTTTTGTAATTTCTTCTATACTAACTGTGCGTGTTTTTCTTTAAATCGAAATAGGGTCTCGGGGGATAATTCGATACGTGTTATTTTGATGTATATAGAATCTATAACCGATTGCCGAAATATATATGGAAACCGATTTTTGAATTTTGATTTTGATTTTGATTTGTTAACGATTAAAATTTTTAAAAACTTTGAAGGGTCGTATATTGTGACGTTGAACTTCGACGAATTTTTGACCTGTACAAATATGATAGCTCTCGAGAAGTTCTATCCAATGATATATAAAGCTTTATTGTAAGATGTATACTTCCGCTTTTATCGCCACTTGAAAATTGCGAATTTTCCCTATAAAACAATCTGTTTAATGTGTTGCATTTGGGCGACCTACAAGATATAAGTTTCAGCGATCTGAAATTATTTTTTAGTTTAATCGTTCTACATCCAGTTAAAATGATTCAAAGTTGTTATATATGTTTTTCCTGTTGTGGGTGATGTAAATATTGAATATTTGGAACGAAATTACAACCTTTAGAATTTTAAATTTTATCTCTTATAATTATGCAACAATAATATACAGGTGACTGGAATAATGGTCTAAGGGACGAAACTCTATTCAATATAAATTTTAAAATGTTGGGCCGCGCTATTTATGTAGTGTCTCAATGTTATACCCTGGCGACTTAAGACAACTTGAACCATTAGTGACCTCTCGATTTGTATATAGCTTCGACATTGTCTATCCAATGCTATATATATATTTTTTGTACGATATCTACTTTTGGTTTCATCGCCATCTGAAAATTGCGAATTTAATATATAAACAATCTACATTGCATTGGGTATTATTCTCAACGTTTGGGCGATTTACAAATATGAGTTTCGGCGATCCGGATATCTTTTTTAGATTAAACGACCCTCTATCCATTTTTTTATTATGATTTTAACTTATTATCTATCATAATTGATGATGAGGGCTGAGGATGGGGAGGGGCAAAGAGGGGAAAGGGGGAAAAGGGGGGTATGGGAGCGTTTGTTATGAAATCAAAATCCATTTCTGGTGCACATTTTTTTATTTTAATAAACCCTTTTTGTCTTTTGCTTAACGAACGAATCCCTGGATGGAACGCACTGCTTCAGTGCCGTTAGGCGTACGGCTCTAGTTGCAGTGCGTTCATCGAACGCACTGCTTTGTTTTCGAAATGTTTTTTTTTTTTTTTTTTTTTTTTTTTTTTCGAATTCTGGTCAGAGCGCCCAGCCAAAACTACGCATGCCACGCACATTCTGTTAACATTTCTCCCGAAAATGCCGCGAGACTAAATTTGATGAATGTATTTTGACGCCATTTTGACCTACAGGAAATGACGTAGCGCCGTCTACAGTTTTTCTTTGTTTTTCAATTTGCGGCTTTATTTTTGATCCAATGTTGATCGTTCTTTTTTAGATAACTACATTGAACTTAGTTCTAAAAGATAGGAAATTGAGAATTAAACATTTCCCAACTTTGTCGCTGACTTTTTGAATTTTGAATATTTAGCATTTTTTAACTTCTACAGTTTTCTTTCGATCGATCTGAAAACTTACAGATATATAGACATTTGGATTCCGAAGTATAATTATTTTTCAAAATTACGATATCACTTCCGGTTTTGATGTTATTCGCTTTTAAAGTTGAACTTTGCACTTCCGGAATAATGAAGATATTTGAAAAATTTCTTTTGCAATTAGCTACAATTGTCTATTGAATAATGCTAAATTAAGAAAATTCGAACCGGAAGTAACGGATCTTCCGCCATCTTGATACGACTAAATTTTGTAAAACTGAAATAAGTTCTCAGGGATATGTCTAATTTGCATAATTTTAGATTTTCTAGAAACATCAATTGATTACGCAAAAAAGTATGGGAAGGAATTTTTGAATTTCGATTTTGTTTTTCTTTTATTTCCGGTTGAATTTTTTCAGTAATTGTCAAAAATTTAACCGGTCATATTTCGCAACCTTGACCTTTGATGACCTTTTGACCTGAACAAAAGTTATTGCCCTTCATTATATCTGCCCAATGGTATCTCCACTTTTGTTGTCCGATGTTTACTTCCGGTTTTGCAGCCAATTGAAAATCACGAATTTTAACTTTCAAGAGCTCTATCACGTGACCCAATTTACATAGGACAGAATTTCTTACATATTCCTTTTACGCTTAATCTCATCTTTCTATTAATATATCACACTTGGTACTTTAATCAAAATTGCGCGTTTAAAAATTTCAAAATTTTGTAATTTCTTCTATACTAACTGTGCGTGTTTTTCTTTAAATCGAAATAGGGTCTCGGGGGATGATTCGATTTGTGTTATTTTGATGTATATAGAATCTATAACCGATTGCCGAAATATATATGGAGACCGATTTTTGAATTTTGCTTTTGATTTTGATTTTTTAACGATTAAAATTTTAAAAAACTTTGAAGGGTCGTATATTGTGACGTTGACCTTTGACGAATTTTTGACCTGTACAAATATGATAGCTCTCGAGAAGTTCTATCCAATGATATATTAAGCTTTATTGTAAGATGTATACTTCCGCTTTTATCGCCATTTGAAAATTGCGAATTTTCCCTATAAAACAATCTGTTTAATGTGTTGCATTTGGGCGACCTACAAGATATAAGTTTCAGCGATCTGAAATTATTTTTTAGTTTAATCGTTGTACATCTAGCTAAAATGATTCAAAGTTGTTATATATGTTTTTCCTGTTGTGG
The DNA here is from genome assembly GCA_030562195.1 of Nipponacmea schrenckii. Taxonomy (NCBI): domain Eukaryota; kingdom Metazoa; phylum Mollusca; class Gastropoda; family Lottiidae; genus Nipponacmea; species Nipponacmea schrenckii. Next base: position 24,976,046 of record CM060202.1, on the reverse strand, counting down.
GTGATGTAAATATTGAATATTTGGAACAAAATTACAACCTTTAGAATTTTAAATTTTATCTCTTATATTATGCAACAATAATATACAGTTTACTGGAACAATGGTCTAAGGGACGAAAATCTATTCAATATAAATTTTAAAATGTTAGGCCGCGCTATTTATGTGGTGTCTCAATGTTATGCCCTGGCGACTTAAGACAACTTTTAGCATTAGTGACCTTTCGATTTGTATATAGCTTCGACATTGTCTATCCAATGCTATATATATTTTTTGTACTTTTGGTTTCATCGCCATCTGAAAATTGCGAATTTAAAGGGGCACTGGCTTGATTTGTTTCGGACAATCATCCAACAGCCTCAAACACATGAAATCTTTTATTTAGCTAATCAGACATAGTCTACAGAGCTTACCTTTGAAATTTGAGCCTTCAAATCCATGGGTATACATATTTATCCATGTTTGAAAATCATAATGTCTTAAGATATTATGAATGTCCCGCCATATTGGAAAATCAAAGAGTTATAAATAGACAACTGCGCAGGCCCACACTGATAAAACAAAAAGAAAGTACATGTAATAACAATTGTAGATTTTGTCAACAGGACACACAATTTTCAGACTGACTGAAGACCAGCCGCGTACAGCACGAAAAAAAAATAAAAAGTGAAATTTTTGAGGTATATTTCAAGGTATTTTGCGATTTTCTTAGAGCTTGAGTATTTCTGAGGACTGTTTAAATGTAACAAAGGCCCAAAACGACCCCTAAAAATCAAGATTGTGCCCCTTAAATATATAAAACAATCTACTTTGTATTGGGTATTATTCTCTACGTTTGGGCGATTTACAAATATGAGTTTCGGCGATCCGCATATCTTTTTTAGATTAAACGACCCTCTATCCATTTTTTATTATGATTTTAACTTATTATCTATCTTAATTGATGATGAGGGCTAAGGATGGGGAGGGGCAAAGAGGGGAAAGGGGGAAAAGGGGGGTATGGGAGCGTTTGTTATGAAATCAAAATATATTTCTGATGCACATTTTTTTTATTTTAATAAACCCTTTTTGTCTTTTGCTTAACGAACGAACGAACGAATCCCTGGATGGAACGCACTGCTTCAGTGCCGTTAGGCGTACGGCTCTAGTTTTTTTTTTCGAATTCTGGTCAGAGCGCCCAGCCAAAACTGCACATGCCACACACATTCTGTTAACATTTCTCCCGAAAATGCCGCGAGACTAAATCTGATGAATGTATTTTGACGCCATTTTGACCTACAGGAAATGACGTAGCGCCGTCTACAGTTTTTCTTTGTTTTTCAATTTGCGGCTTTATTTTTGATACGATTTTGATCGGTTTTTTTAGGTAACTACATTGAATTTAGTTTTAAAAGATAGCAATTTAAGAATTATACATTTCCCAACTTTCTCGCTGACATTTTGAATTTGAAATTTTTTGCATTTTCTAACTTCTACAGTTTTATTTCGATCGATCTGAAAACTTACAGATATATAAATATTTGGATTTCGAAGTATAATTAATTTTCAAAATTTCGATATCACTTCCGGTTTTGATGTTATTTGCTTTTAAAGTTGAACTTTGCACTTCCGGAATAATGAAGATACTTGAAAAATTTCTTTTGTAATTAGCTACAATTGTCAATTGAATGATGTTAAATTAAGAAAATTCGAACCGGAAGTAACGGATCTTCCGCCATCTTGATACGACTAAATTTTGTAAAACTGAAATAAGTTCTCAGGGATAAGTCTAATTTGCCTAATTTTAGATTTTCTAGAAACATCAATTGATTGCACAAAAAAGTATGGGAAGGAATTTTTGAATTTCGTTTTTGCTTTTCTTTTATTTCCGGTTGAATTTTTTCAGTAATTGTCAAAACTTTAACCGGTCATATTTCGTGACCTTGACCTTTGATGACCTTTTGACCTGAACAAAAGTTATTGCTCTTCATTATATCTGCCCAATGGTATCCCCACTTTTGTTGTCCGATGTTTACTTCCGGTTTTGCAGCCAATTGAAAATCACAAATTTTAACTTTAAAGAGCTCTATCACGTGACCTAATTTACATAGGACAGAATTTTTTACATATTCCTTTTACGTTTAATGTCATCTTTCCATTAATATATCACACTTGGTATTTTTATCAAAATTGCGCGTTTAAGAATTTCAAAATTCTGTAATTTCTTCTATACTAATTGTGCGTGTTTTTCTTTAAATCGAAATAGAGTCTCAGGGGATAATTCGATTTGTGTTATTTTGATGTATATAGAATCTATAACCGATTGCCGAAATATATATGGAAACCGATTTTTGAATTTTGAATTTGATTTTGAGATTTTAACGATTAAAATTTTTAAAAAAACTTTGAAGGGTCGTATATTGTGACGTTGACCTTTGACGAATTTTTGACTGTACAAATATGATAGCTCTCGAGAAGTTCTATCCAATGATATATAAAGCTTTATTGTAAGATGTATACTTCTGCTTTTATCGCCATTTCAAAATTGCGAATTTTCCCTATAAAACAATCTGTTTAATGTTGCATTTGGGCGATCTACAAGATATAAGTTCAGCGATCTGAAATTATTTTTTAGTTTAATCGTTCTACATCCAGTTAAAATGATTCAAAGTTGTTATATATGTTTTTCCTGTTGTGGGTGATTTAAATATTGAATATATGGAACGAAATTACAACCTTTAGAATATTAAATTTTATCTCTTATATGCAACAATAATATACAGTTGACTGGAATAATGGTCTAAGGGACGAAACTCTATTCAATATAAATTTTAAAATGTTAGGCCGCGCTATTTATGTGGTGTCTCAATGTTATACCCTGGCGACTTAAGACAACTTGAACCATTAGTGACCTATCGATTTGTATATATCTTCGACATTGTCTATCCAATGCTATATATATATTTTTTGTACGATATCTACTTTTGGTTTCATCGCCATCTGAAAATTGCGAATTTAATATATAAAACAATCTACATTGTATTGGGTATTATTCTCTACGTTTGGGCGATTTACAAATATGAGTTTCGGCGATCCGGATATCTTTTTTAGATTAAACGACCCTCTATCCATTTTTTATTATGATTTTAATTTATTATCTATCTTAATTGATGATGAGGGCTAAGGATGGGGAGGGGCAAAGAGGGGAAGGGGGAAAAGGGGGGTATGGGAGCGTTTGTTATGAAATCAAAATCCATTTCTGATGCACATTTTTTTATTTTGATAAACCCTTTTTGTCTTTTGCTTAACGAACGAATCCCTGGATGGAACGCACTTCTTCAGTGCCGTTAGGCGTACGGCTCTAGTTGTGGGACTTTGCTTTCAGCAAAGTCCCAGTTTGTTTTCGGTTTGTCAATTCTTTTTTTTTTTTTTTTTTTTTTTTTTTTTCGAATCCTTCCCATCGCGCCCAGCCAAAACTACGAATGCCACATAAAAACTGTTAACATTTCTCCTGCAAAACCCGCAAAACTAAACTACATGAATGTATTTTGACGCCATTTTGTTCAACCGGAAATGACGTACGGGCCTATGTCTAACTTTAGGTTTTTTCTCATTTACGACGCTAGTTTTTAATCAATTTTGATAGCGTTTTTTTATTTATTACTATCTATCTTTCTTTACAAGATAGCTTTTTCAAACTTTAAGAAGTTTGAACTTTGTCGCTGACTTTTTTAATTTTAATTTTTGCGCTTTACTCAACCTCTACAATTTTATTTCGATCGATCTGAAAATTTACAGATATATAAACATTTTGATTGCGAACTATAATTAATTTTCAAAATTTCGATATCACTTCCGATTTTGAAGTAATTTGCTTTTAAAGTTGAATTTTGCACTTCCGAAATATTGAAGATATTTGAAAAATTTCTTTTGCAATTAGCTACAATTGTCTATTAAATGATGCTAAATTAATAAAATCCGAACCGGAAGTAACGGATCAGCCGCCATCTGGATATGACTATTTTTTGTAAAACTCAAAATGGGGCCTCAGGGTTAAATCTAATTTGCATAATTTTAGATTTTCTAAAAAAATTTAACGATTGCGCAAAAAAGTATTGGAAGGGATTTTTGAATTTCGCTTTTGCTTTTCTTTTATTTCCGGTTGAAATTTTCCAGTAATTATCAAAAATTTAAAATGTCATATTTCGCGACCTTGACCTTCGGTGACCTTTTGACCTGAACAAAAGTTATTGCCCTTGATTATATCTACCCAATGGTATCTTCACTTTTGTTGTCCGATGTTTACTTCCGGTTTTGCAGCCAATTAAAAATCACGAATTTTAACTTTAAAGAGCTCTATCACGTGACCTAATTTACATAGGACAGAATTTCTTACATATTCCTTTTACGCTTAATCTCATCTTTCTATTAATATATCACACTTGGTACTTTAATCAAAATTGCGCGTTTAAAAATTTCAAAATTTTGTAATTTCTTCTATACTAACTGTGCGTGTTTTTCTTTAAATCGAAATAGAGTCTCAGGGGATAATTCGATTTGTGTTATTTTGATGTATATAGCATCTATAACCGATCGCCGAAAAATATATGGAAACCGATTTTTGAATTTTGATTTTGATTTTGATTCTTTAAAGATTAAAATTTTAAAAACTTTGAAGGGTCGTATATTGTGACGTTGGCATTGGGCGATCTTTTGACCTGTACAAATGTGATAGGTCTCGAAAAGAACTATCCAATGATATATTAAACTTTATTGTAAGATTTATACTTAAGGTTTTATCGGCATTCAAAAATTGCAAATTTTTCATATAAAACGGTCTGTTTTAGAAACGTTACATTTGGGCGATCCACAAGATATGAGTTTCAGCGATCCAAATTTATTTTTTCGTTTAATCGTTCTACATCCAGTTAAAATGATTCTAAGCTATTATATATCTTAAATAAAAGGGATTATTGTGTATTTCTCGTTGTGGGCGATGTATGATATGGAATATTTGGCAGGTAATTACAACCTTTAGAATTTTACATATACAGGTATATAATTTTTATATATACATATCTCTAAAGCGACAATAATGTACAGTTGAGTGGAATAGTGGTCAAAGGGACGCAACTCTATAAAATACACTCTTAAAGATGTAAACCCGCGCTGTTAATTTGATGTCTCTATGTTATACATTGGCAACTTGCCACAAATTGCAGGATCTAATGTTCCTACTACCTAAATTAATATAGATGTTTAGTAATAAAAAAACAGATTAAAAATAATCAACGATCTGGAAAGTTAATGAAATCCGAAATCAATTTATAATCTCAAATAAGGTGTTATGTCCCTTAGATCACGAATTGTTTTTTTTCGACGCTTTGTAAAACACCTCTCTCAACGTCTAATAGAAACGATACAAATACATTATTGCATTTTTTGAATTCTTAATGCTGCATTCCCGTTATGCAACGCACTGCTTCAGTGCCGTTAGGCGTACGGCTCTAGTTGTGGGACTTGGCTTCCGCAAAGTCCCAGTTTGTTTTCGAAATGTCTATTCTTTTTTTTTTTTTTTTTTTTTTTTTCGATTTTTACACACCTTCCTGTGCCTAGACTGCTATAGTTGCAGCAACCATTTAACATTCCTGGACCTTAGATTTTGGGACCCTTCCTAATGAATATAAATTGGAACATTTTTGCACAACATTTGTGCTACAGCCGAAAATAGTAAAAAACAGGTCAATGGCTCTAGAGGTCGCATTTTTGGTCCGATTTTCCTCGGGTTTTCAGTTTTAGAATCTGCTGTATAAATCCCACAAGATAGCAGTTTAAAAATGTCGAAAATTGAAACTTTTTTGCACACTTTTTGCAATCGAAATTTAAAATTTTTGACAAAAAAAATCAACTTTTTTATTAATTGTCCGATCAATATGAAATTCATTTTGCACATAAAAGTCAGTAAAGTAAACAAATTGAATCAATCAAAATTTTTGCGTCACTTCCGGTTTTCACATGAAATGTACTTGAACTTCCGGTTCGAAAAACAGGGACAAATTCCGCTGTAAGTAATGTAGGTCAACGAAATTTTGGTCATCGATATAAAGTAAAATTCTACAGCCGATTTTAAAATAAGATTTAGACCGGAAGTGAAAACTTTTGGCCGCCATATTGAAATTTCACACTTTTGTAAAATCAAAAATGGGGCCTCGGGGTGAATATGAATTTGCATAAATTTGATGTAAATGTTAATTTCATTCGATTGCGAAAAAAACTGTGGGAGCCGAATTTTGAATATCGCTTTTGCTTTTTCGCAATTTCCGGTTGAATTATTTTACTTAGAAAAACAGAAGGGAAAAGTTAAAACAGTTATATCTAGTTTTTTTTTTCGAAATTTACACACCTCACACAGCCCTGGCTGCAATAGTTGCAGCATTTTCACAACTTCTCCAGACCTTCTGAAGTGGCTACGTTTCTAATGAATATAAGTTGGTACATTTTTGCAAAACCGGAAGTGCTGCATTGCAACATGTGTAAAAAGTCGGTCAGTGGCTCTAGAAGTCGCAATTTTTGATCGATTTTCTTCGGGTTTGCATTTTTAAAAACTTGAAACAATTTCCAACAAGATAGCAGTTAAAAAGTTTCGAATTTCGAAAATACATAGCACACATTTTTTTGCCGTATTTTGCACATTTTTGCAACTTTGCTATATTAAGACCGATTGATCTGAAAATTTGGGTGCCTTCAAGTGTCATGAATATGAAAACATTGGCAGAGTCAAAATTTTTGCTTCATTTCCGGTTTCAGCGTAAAAAGGGTTTAAACTTCCGGTTGACCTACTTGTGCTGTAACTGATGTATCGCAACAAAATTTATGTCAATCTTAATTGAATTAGAAGGCAAAAAAACGAAGAAGAAAAAATTCGGACCGGAAGTAAAACTTTGGCCACCATCTTGAAATGTCACTTTTTTGTAAAACTCAAAATGGGGCCTCTACGGTAAAAGTGATTTGCGTGATATTTGCATTTTTGGAAAGTTCATTCGATTGCGAAAAACTTATGGGAAGCCGATTTTTGAATTTTGCTTTTGCATTTTTGCAACATCCGGTTGAATTTTTTCGAAGTTTGGGGGCTTATTTCTCGTGACCTTGACCTTTGATGACCGTGACCTTTAGTAGGTCAAAGGTCTTTGACCTTGGCTATCAGTTGCTACTTTGAACTTTGACCTCCGACGAGTACTTCCGGTTTTATAACTGCCCAAAAACAGCAAAATTCGCAACTTTGGACTGCTCTAGAGCGTGACCTAATTAATTTAGAGAGTTGATATTTTCAGATTCTTAAAGTGCTTTTTGTCCTCTTTCCAACGATATATAACAAAAGTTTGTAAAATGAAAATTGAAGTTTTTGATTTTTGAAAATTTAAGTATATTTTGCCGTATTTACGTTTGCTTGAAATGTATTTGTGCATATCTCGTGATCTATTAGATGTACAAGCTTCAAATTGGTGAATATATATTTTGAATGTTATTAGATTTACGCAAAAAAAAGGAGATGGGCGTGGCACATCCTGGTAAACTTTCAATTTAGCATTTATATAGGTCAGCGAATTATGTAAGTAGGAAATGACGTTTTTCCAAAAAATTCTTTGCACACAGATACCTCGTTGCTTTGGCCATATGCTCCCAGAAAATCAGATGTTTCGGCCCGTCTGTTGCAATTTTGCGACGTTTGCAAAGTCCCACTCTGTGCGACAAGTGGCTCTAGTTGTGGGACTTTGCTACCGCAAAGTCCCAGTTTGTTTTCGATTTGTCAAACCTTTTTGTGGGACTTTGCTTTCAGCAAAGTCCCAGTTTGTTTTCGGTTTGTCAATTCTTTTTTTTTTTTTTTTTGCAGTGCGTTCATCGAACGCACTGCTTTGTTTTCGAAATGTTTTTTTTTTTTTTTTTTTTTTTTTTTTTTTTCCAATTTCACATTCGATTTTTCTCTTAGAAGGCAACATGCTACAAACTACCTGTTGCTGTCTGCCATTCAAACTGCGAGACTTCTATTTGTTAAATGTAAAATGACGTCATTCAGAGTGACCGGAAACGAGCTGCGGGCAATGGCGTTTTTTTTTGTTTTTGTTGTTTATTACCTCTATTTTTCAACTGATTTTGACAGAACTTCTTTTGCTAGCTTCTTTTAACTGCTAGCTACATAACTGCAGTTTCAAACTGCTAATTTCATTACTTTTGTAGCTGACTTTTATCATTTCAATTTTTGCATTTTTTTCAACTTCTACAATTTTATTCCGATGCATCCGAAAACTTACAGATAGATAGACACTATTAATGCGATCAAGAATTATTTTTTAAATTTTTGACATCACTTCCGGTTTTGACGTTATTCGCTTTTAAAATTTAAAAATCAACTTCCGGAATTTTCAAGATATTTCAAAAATTCTTTTTGCGATATGCTTGAAATAGTCATACAAAAAAAACGAAGATAAAAAAATCCAGACCGGAAGCAAACGTTAAGCCGCCATATTGAAATTTGAAACTTTTGTAAAATTTCAAATTCAAATTCAGGGGATAAAGCGATTTTCGATATTTTTTCATATCTAATGACTAGAGTCGATTGCGCAACTTTATTTGGGAGCCGATTTTTGAATTTTGATTTTGATTTTCTTTTATTTCCATTTTTATTTTATTGGTAATGGCAAAAACTTTAAAGGCCCATATTTTGTGACCTTGACCTTTGGTGACCTTGTGACCTGAACACGACTTATTGCCTTTGATGATATCTACCCCCTGATATATTCATTTGTGTTGTCCGATGTCTACTTCCGGTTTTATAGCCGATTGAAATTTGTGATTTTTATTTTTAACGAGCTCTGTCACGTGAATTAATTCATAAATCTCAAATATTTATATTGAATCTTATTCGGGTTCATCTGCTCTTTGTAATGATATATTAATCCACATATTTCCACCAAAAATGCGCTTTTTAATATTTGGAAATTTTATATTTTCTTCTCTACTAACTGTGCGTAATTTTCTTTAAATCGAAATTGGGCCTCTGGAGATGCTACGATTCGCATAATTTTGATGTCTATATCGATTCCTGAATTATATTTGGAAACCGATTTTTGAATTTTGATTTTGATTTTGATATTTTGACCGAAAGTAATATATAAAATTTTCGAATGGTCGTATATTGTAACCTTGACCTTTAGTGACCTTGTGAGCTGCACAAATGTGATAGCTCTCGAAAAGATCTATCCATTGATATATTATATTTTGATGTACGATGCATACTTTCCGTTTTATCACCATTTGAAAATTGCGAATTTCATCGTTAAAAACTGGTTGTTGAATTATGCGTTTGGGCGATCTACATGACACTAGTTTCAGCGAACCAATTATGATTTGAAATAAAACGACTTATTCTCTGTAAAAATAACGTTACTGTTCTACGGATACTTTAAGGGACAGTTTTAAAGCGTATATCAAAACTGCTACGCACTGCGTCAGAACCTCGCGAAGCCTGGGGATCTAGTTTTTTTTTTTTTTCGAATTTCACATTTGATTTTTCTCTTAGAAGGCAAAATGCTGCAAACTACCTGTTGCTGTCTGCCATTCAAACTGTGAGACTTCTATTTGTTAAATGTAAAATGACGTCATTCAGAGTGACCGGAAACGAGCTGTGGGCAATGGCGTTTTTTTTTGTTTTTGTTGTTTATTACCTCTATTTTTCAACTGATTTTGACAGAACTTCTTTTGCTAGCTTCTTTTAACTGCTAGCTACATAACTGCAGTTTCAAACTGCTAATTTCATTACTTTTGTAGCTGACTTTTTTCATTTCAATTTTTGCATTTTTTTCAACTTCTACAATTTTATTCCGATGCATCCGAAAACTTACAGATAGATAGACACTATTAATGCGATCAAGAATTATTTTTTAAATTTTCGACATCACTTCCGGTTTTGACGTTATTCGCTTTTAAAATTTAAAAATCAACTTCCGGAATTTTCAAGATATTTCAAAAATTCTTTTTGCGATATGCTTGAAATAGTCATACAAAAAAACGAAGATAAAAAAATCCAGACCGGAAGCAAACGATAAGCCGCCATATTGAAATGTGAAACTTTTGTAAAATTTCAAATTCAAATTCAGGGGATAAAGTGATTTTCGTTATTTTTGCATATCTAATGACTAGAGTCGATTGCGCAAGTTTATTTGGGAGCCGATTTTTGAATTTTGATTTTGATTTTCTTTTATTTCCATTTTAATTTTATTGGTAATGACAAAAACTTTAAAGGCCCATATTTTGTAACCTTGACCTTTGGTGACCTTGTGACCTGAACATGATGTATTGCCCTTGATGATATCTACCCCCTGATATATTCATTTGTGTTGTCCGATGTCTACTTCCGGTTTTAAAGCCGATTGAAATTTGTGATTTTTATTTTCAACGAGCTCTGTCACGTGAATTAATTCATAAATATCAAATATTTATATTGAATCTTATTAGGGTTCATCTGCTCTTTGTAATGATATATTAAACCACATATTTCCACCAAAAATGCGCTTTTTAATATTTGGAAATTTTATATTTTCTTCTCTACTAACTGTGCGTAATTTTCTTTAAATCGAAATTGGGCCTCTGGAGAAGCTACGATTCGCGTAATTTTGATGTCTATAGAATGTTATATCGATTCCTGAATTATATTTGGAAACCGATTTTTGAATTTTGATTTTGATTTTGATATTTTGACCGAAAGTAATATATAAAAACTTCGAATGGTCGTATATTGTAACCTTGACCTTTGGTGACCTTGTGAGCTGCACAAATGTGATAGCTCTCGAAAAGATCTATCCATTGATATATTATATTTTGTTGTACGATGTATACTTTCCGTTTTATCACCATTTGAAAATTGCGAATTTCATCGTTAAAAACTGGTTGTTGAATTATGCGTTTGGGCGATCTACATGACACTAGTTTCAGCGAACCAATTATGCTTTGAAATAAAACGACTTATACTCTGTAAAAATAACGTTACTGTTCTACGGATACTTTAAGGGGCAGTTTTAAAGCGTATATCAAAACTGCTACGCACTGCGTCAGAACCTCGCGAAGCCTGGGGATCTAGTTGTGGGCAATCAGTTTGTTTTCGGTTTGTCAATTCTTTTTTTTTTTTTTTTTTTTTCGAAATTTACACACCTCACTGCGCCTAGACTGCAATAGTTGCAACAGTATATCAACTTCTCTAGACCTTCTGTAGTGGCGACGTGTTGCATAAATATAAAATGGAACATTTTTGCAAAACCGGAAGTGCTGCATTGCAACATGCCTAAAAAGTCGGTCAGTAGCTCTAGAAGTCGCAATTTTTGATCGATTTTTTTCGGGTTTGCATTTTTGAAAACTTGAAACAATTTCCAACAAGATAGCAGTTACAAAATTTCGAAATTCGAAAATTCATACCACACATTTTTTTGCCGTATTTTGCACATTTTTGCAACTTTGCTATTTTTAGACCGATTGATCTGAAAATTTGGGTGCCTTCAAGTGTCACGAATATGAAAACATTGGCAGAGTCAAAATTTTTGCTTCAAACGGGTTTAAACTTCCGGTTGACCTAATTGTGCTGTAATTGATGTATCGCAACAAAATTTATGTCAATCCTAATTAAATTAGAAGACAAAAAAACGAAGAAGAAAAAATCCGGACCGGAAGTGAAACATTGGCCGCCATCTTGAAATGTCACTTTTTTGTAAAACTCAAAATGGGGCTTCTACGGTAAGAGCGATTTGTGTGATGTTTATATTTCTGGAAAGCTTAGTCGATTGCGATCAAAATGTTGGAAATCGATTTTTGAATTTTGCTTTTGCTTTTTTGCAACATCCGGTTGAATTTTTTCGAAGTTTGGGGGCTTATTTCTCGTGACCTTGACCTTTGGTGACCATGACCTTTAGTAGGTCAAAGGTCATTGACCTTGGCTATCAGTTGATACTTTGAACTTTGACCTCCGACGTCTACTTCCGGTTTTATAGCTGCCCGAAACCAGCAAAATTCGCAACTTTGGGCTGTTCTAGAGCGTGACCTAATTAATTTAGAGTGTTAATTTTTTCAGATTCTTAGATTGTTTTTTGTCCTCTTTCCAACGATATATAACAAAAGTTTGTAAAATGAAAATTGCATTTTTTGATTTTTGCAAAGAAAAGTACATTTTGCCGTATTTTCGCTTCCTTGAAATGTATGTGTGTATATCTCGTGATCTATTAGCTGTACAAGCTTCAAATTTTTACTGTGAATATACATTTTGAACATGATTAGATTCCCCTCCAAAAAAACGAGATGGGCGTGGCACATCCGGGTGAACTTCAAATTTACCATTTATATCGGTCAGCGAATTACGGCTGCAGTAAATAACGTTTTTCAAAAAAGTACCTTGCATACATATATCTCATTACTTTGGCCAGTTTATCCCAAAAAATCAAATGTTTCTGCCTGTTTGTTGCAATTTTGCGACATTTGCAAAAAATCAGTTTTTTTTTAGTTTGGGGGCTTATTTCTAGTGACTTTGACCTTTGGTGATCTTGACCTTTACAAGGTCATTGGTCACTGACTTTAGCTATCAGTTGACAATTTGGCATTAGACTTCTGACGTCTATTTCCGGTTTTATAGCTGCTCGAAAGCAGCAAAATTTGCAACGTTGGACTGCTCTAGAGCGTGACCTAATTAATTTAGAGGGTTATTTTTTTCACATTCCGAAGGCGCCTTTTTGTCCTCTTTCCAGCGATGCACAACTAAAGTTTTTAAAATGAAAATTTAATTTTTGGACTTTTAAAATTAAAGTACATTTTGCTTTTTTGAAACGTATTTGTGTATATCTCGTGATCTATTAGATGTACAAGCTTCAAATTTGAACCATGAATATATATTTTGTATGAGATTAGATTTACGCAAAAGTAAATTAGATGGGCGTGGCACATACGGGTAAACTTCCAATTTACCAGTTATATCGGTCAGCGCTTTACATCTGTAGGAAATAACATTTTTCCAAAAAATTCTTTGCACACAGATACTTCGTTGCTTTGGCCAGTTTCTCCCAGAAAATCAGATGTTTCGGCCTGTTTGTTGCAATTTTGCAACGTTAGCAAAGTCCCACTCTGTGCCACGTGTGGCTCTAGTTGTGGGACTTTGCTACCGCAAAGTCCCAGTTTGTTTTCGGTTTGTCAATTCTTTTTTTTTTTTTTTTTTTTTTTTTTTTTTCGAAATTTACACACCTCACTGCGCCTAGACTGCAATAGTTATAACATTGTCCCAACTTCTCTAGACCTTCTGTAGTGGCGACGTGTTGCATAAATATAAAATGGAACATTTTTACAAAACCGGAAGTGCTACATTGCAACATGTCTAAAAAGTCGGTCAGTGGCGCTAGAAGTCGCAATTTTTGATCGATTTTCTTCGGGTTTGCATTTTTGAAAACTTGAAACAATTTCCAACAAGATAGCAGTTAAAAAATTTCGAAATTCGGAAATTCATAGCATACATTTTTTTGCCGTATTTTGCACATTTTTGCAACTTTGCTATTTTAAGACCGATTAATCTGAAAATTTGGGTGCCTTCAAGTATCACGAATATAAAAACATTGGCAGAGTCAAAATTTTTGCTTCATTTCCGGTTTCAACGTTAAAAGGGTTTAAACTTCCGGTTGACCTACTTGTGCTGTAATTGATGTATCGCAACAAAATTTATGTCAATCTTAATTAAATTAGAATACAAAAAAACGAAGAAGAAAAAATCCGAACCGGAAGTGAAACTTTGGCCGCCATCTTGAAATGTTACTTTTTTGTAAAAGTAAAAATGGGGCCTCAGGGTTATGCCTAATTTTTGCGATAATTACATTTTTGGAATCCTCAGTCGATTGCGAAAAAAACATTGCGAGCCGATTTTTGAATTTCGCTTTTGCATTTTTGCAACATCCGGTTGAATTTTTTCGAAGTTTGGGGGCTTATTTCTCGTGACCTTGACCTTTGGTGACCGTGACCTTTAGTAGGTCAAAGGTCATTGACCTTGGCAATCAGTTGATACTTTGACCTTTGACCTCCAACGTCTACTTCCGGTTTTATAGCTGCCCGAAAACAGCAAAATTCGCAACTTTGGGTAGCTCTAGAGCGTGACCTAATTAATTTAGAGCGTTATTTTCTCCAGATTCTTAATGCGCTTTTTGTCCTCTTTCCAACGATATATAACAAAAGTTTGTAAAATGAAAATTGAACTTTTTGATTTTTGAACATAACAGTACAATTTGCTGTATTTACGTTTGTTCGAAATGTATGTGTGTATATCTCGTGATCTATTGAATGTACAAACTTCAAATTTGTACCGTGAATATAGATTTTGAATGTGATTAGATTCACGCTAAAAAAAATGAGATGGGCGTGGCACATCCGGGTAAATTTCGAAATTACCCTTTTCATGGGTCAGCGAATTACGTCTGTAGGAAAAAGCGTTTTTTTTAAAAAGTACTTTGCACACAGATACCTCATTGCTTTGGCCAGTTCATCCCAGAAAATCAGATGATTCGGCCTATTTGTTGCAATTTCTCGACAATATCAAACCGGTTAATTTTGGAAGCTTATTTCTCATGACCTTGACCATTGGTGACCTTGAGCGTTTCTAGGTCAAAGGTCATTGACCTTATCTATCATTTAATACTTTGACATTTTACCTCCGACGTCAACTTCCGGTTTTATAGCTGCCCGAAAACAGCAAAATTCACAAATTTGGACTGCTCTAGAGCGTGACCTAATTAATTTAGAGGGTTATTTTTTTCAGATTCTTAAGGCACTTTTTGTCCACTTTCCAGCAATGAATAACAAAAGTTTTTAAAATGAAAATTTAATCTTTGCACTTTTAAAATTAAAGTACATTTTGCTTTTTTGAAATGTATTTGTGCATATCTCGTGATCTATTAGATGTTCAAGCTTCAAATTTGTACCGTTAATATACATTTCAAATATGATTAGATTTACGCCAAAATAAATGAGATGGTCGTGGCACATCGGGGTAAACTTACAATTTTTCATTTATGTCGGTCAGCGCTCTACGTCTGTAGGAAATAACGTTTTTCAAAAGGTACTTTGCACACAGATACATCGTTGCTTTGGCCAGTTTCTCCCAGAAAATCAAATGCTTCGGGCTGTTTGTTGCAATTTTGCAACGTTAGCAAAGTCCCACTCTGTGCCACGTGTGGCTCTAGTTTTTTTTTTTTTTGAAATTTACACACCTCACTGCGCCTAGACTGCAATAGTTGCAACAGTATATCAACTTCTCTAGACCTTCTGTAATGGCGACGTGTTGCATAAATATAAAATGGAACATTTTTGCAAAACCGGAAGTGCTGCATTGCAACATGCCTAAAAAGTCGGTCAGTAGCTCTAGAAGTCGCAATTTTTGATCGATTTTTTTCGGGTTTGCATTTTTGAAAACTTGAAACAATTTCCAACAAGATAGCAGTTACAAAATTTCGAAATTCGAAAATTCATAGCACACATTTTTTTGCCGTATTTTGCACATTTTTGCAACTTTGCTATTTTTAGACCGATTGATCTGAAAATTTGGGTGCCTTCAAGTGTCACGAATATGAAAACATTGGCAAAGTCAAAATTTTTGCTTCATTTCCGATGTCAACGTAAAACGGGTTTAAACTTCCGGTTGACCTACTTGTGCTGTAATTGATGTATCGCAACAAAATTTATGTCAATCCTAATTAAATTAGAAGACAAAAAAACGAAGCAGAAAAAATCCGGACCGGAAGTGAAACATTGGCCGCCATCTTGAAATGTCACTTTTTTGTAAAACTCAAAATGGGGCCTCTACGGTAAGAGCGATTTGTGTGATGTTTATATTTCTGGAAAGCTTAGTCGATTGCGATCAAAATGTTGGAAATCGATTTTTGAATTTTGCTTTTGCTTTTTTGCAACATCCGGTTGAATTTTTTCGAAGTTTGGGGGCTTATTTCTCGTGACCTTGACCTTTGGTGACCATGACCTTTAGTAGGTCAAAGGTCATTGACCTTGGCTATCAGTTGATACTTTGAACTTTGACCTCCGACGTCCACTTCCGGTTTTATAGCTGCCCGAAAACAGCAAAATTCGCAACTTTGGGCTGCTCTAGAGCGTGACCTAACTAATTTAGAGTGTTAATTTTTTCAGATTCTTAGATTGTTTTTTGTCCTCTTTCCAACGATATATAACAAAAGTTTGTAAAATGAAAATTGAATTTTTTGATTTTTGCAAAGAAATGTACATTTTGCCGTATTTTCGCTTGCTTGAAATGTATGTGTGTATATCTCGTGATCTATTAGCTGTACAAGCTTCAAATTTTTACTGTGAATATACATTTTGAATATGATTAATATCCCCTCCAAAAAAACGAGATGGGCGTGGCACATCCGGGTGAACTTCAAATTTACCATTTATATCGGTCAGCGAAATACTGCTGCAGTAAATAACGTTTTTCAAAAAAGTACCTTGCATACATATATCTCATTACTTTGGCCAGTTTATCCCAAAAAATCAAATGTTTCTGCCTGTTTGTTGCAATTTTGCGACATTTGCAAAAAATCAGTTTTTTTTTAGTTTGGGGGCTTATTTCTAGTGACTTTGACCTTTGGTGACCTTGACCTTTACAAGGTCATTGGTCACTGACTTTAGCTATCAGTTGACAATTTGGCATTAGACTTCTGACGTCTATTTCCGGTTTTATAGCTGCTCGAAAGCAACAAAATTTGCAACGTTGGACTGCTCTAGAGCGTGACCTAATTAATTTAGAGGGTTATTTTTTTCACATTTCGAAGGCGCCTTTTGTCCTCTTTCCAGCGATGCACAACAAAAGTTTTTAAAATGAAAATTTAATTTTTGGACTTTTAAAATTAAGGATTAGGGTGGTTGAAAGTAACAAGTTACTGTTCAACAGAAGGCACTGGCACAGGGTTAAAGTTGAGTTCACTATTGTTAAGTAAATTGTTAGCATGTTAAATTACTTGTAATATAGACCTTAGAGTCAGAAAAATCATCAAATTATATCATATTATATGACATATACAAATACTAGTTTCTTTCAATTTGCCTCTTTCACTAAAAATGAAAATTAAATTATTAATTAAAAGCCATTAAGGTAAAACAAAATGCTGGCTGGACATTTGGAAATATAAACATTTTTATAAAAAATTCTGGAAAAATAAAACTTTTAAAAATGATACTAAGTAATTGCACTGAAATAAAGGGTAATGATTATAGTCAATACGACAGTCAATAAAATCTAGTTAATTGGATCAAGTCTACCACGGACAAGGATATCACTAAGGTTTCTATTTTTTGAGTAGGCCACGACCAGTTTTTTATAAAAGATAGTTGGGAATCTGTTTTGTAACTCGGAATAGTAGCGTTTAACAACCCTAGAAGCTTGGCATGAAGTACTGTTGAACTGTGTTACAAATGGTATAATCTGTGAATCATATTGGATATTTAATCCAGATGGAGCAGCGGTTTGTAGTTGGTTGATCCAAAAGCTCTCCCTGTATAGTCTTGAAGATTTGGGATTGATTTCTTCCTCCAAGATCACTTGCTCGATTGGAGTCACCTTCATATCACTTAAATTGTGGTTGGTGGAGTTGAAATGATTACCAATGGGTTTATCAAGATGGTGAATGATATCGAAACGGTGACCATTTATTCGTTCCCTTAAAGAATTCTTAGTCTCTCCTACATATTGCATGGGACATTTTTCGCACGATATTAGGTAAATTATGTTAGTACTAAGGCATGAAAGTTGACCGTTTATCGAAAATTGTTTGCCATTATTCTTATTGAAGAAACTACCGGTTGTTAAAAAATATGCTTGCAAGTTCTACATCTCGTAGAACCGCACGGCCTAGATCCAAAAGATTGATTAAGTATAGGAGCTTGATTAGATGTCCTTTCTTCAATTTCAAAAAGAGTTTTGCTTTTAATGCTGCGGAGGTATCGTTTAGAATACCCCCGCTCTCGCAATTTTTTGAAAACTGTTTGGCAGGCATTATGGAAATCAGTGGTTCTAGTACAGATTCTATGAAAGCGCAAAATTTGGGACTTAATTATACCGGAAAATGTATGTTTTGGATGAAACGAGCTTTTCAATAAAAGTTGGTGAGTATCTGTTGGTTTAAAATATACTTTGATATCAGCCTTACTAGTTTCATTGAAATCCGGTCCTTTAAATACTGTGGTGTCAAGAAAATTCATACTGTGTTCGCTAACATTGGCCGTTAATTTGATAGATGGGTGGTGATTATTCAGAATTTCAAAATATTGCCAGAATTCTTGAAGGGTATACTGCCAGATTAGGAAAATGTCATCAAGGAAACGCCCGTAGAATAATGGTTTAAAGGGAGAAATTAGGTCAATTTCGCGTTCGAATTCTGCCATAAAAATATTTGCGTAACTGGGGGCGAATCGTTTACCCATAGCTGTTCCGGATATCTGAAGGTAAGTTTTGCCGTTGAAAGAAAAATCATTGCGTTTTAAACAAATTTCTAATAAATTTAAGATTTCTGAGTCCGGTCTTTTCTGATCTGGATATCTTTCAAATGATTTTCTGACTGCATTTAATCCCGTTTCATTATCAATATTAGTGTACATACTGTTGACATCAAGTGATATAAAATAGGCATTTGGTGGAATTTTGAGATTTTTAATTTTTTGAATAAAGTCATTGGTATCCTTAAGATAAGATGGATGTTGGCAAGCTAAAGGCAATAAAAAATGGTCAATATACTCTGAAATCCGGTATGACTCACTGGAGCAGTCTGAAATAATTGGCCGGCCTTTAGGTATTTTGTTCGAAAGAAACCATTCCGTTTGTGGATTTTTATGAATTTTAGGGAGTGTATAAATATGCCGTTGACGCGCAGAAACATTGGCCGAAAGGTAATCAAATTGTTTATCCGAAATGAATTTTTTATCTATTAATGTTTTTAGAATATCATTGATCATTCTGCCGGTTTCCAAAAAAAATGGCTCATCTAAAATTTCGTAATGTTCGCATTTATTTAGTTGACTTTCGACTTCTTTGATATAATCTTCCCGGTTTAAAATAACGCATGAACTTCCCTTATCGCTTTTTCTTATAATGATATTTTGGTCGTTTTTTAATTTATTCAAAATAGTCCTTTCAGCGCGCGTCAAATTGTTTTTTTCTTTAACCAATGATAAAAGTGAAATTTCAAAATTCATGTTATCGCAAATTTCTAAAATATCAGTGTGTATTAATTCGTCTGATGGAGTCCAATCTGATTTATCAACAAATTTCTGCCGGGTACCTCTTCCGAGGGTTTTTCGGTAAAAGTAGGCCAGTTTAAGTAAACGCTGAAATTTCCCAATTGAATCTGAAACTTGGTCAAGAGATGAAGGAGCTGCCGTGGGTATAAATTTGAGACCTTTATCAAGTAAACGAATTTCCGAAGGAGACAGGATTCTAGAGCTTAAGTTTACTACTGTTTTATCCAAAGTCGGTCCACCCCCCACATCTAGTTTAAATGTGACATCCAATGAGCAAGTACATGCTTAGCTGTGGTTTCTGTCCAATGGATGTGGTCATTCTGTACTTTTATAGTTCCGGTAAATTCTGGGATGGTAGTAGCATTTGGTGATGGTTTTGACGATAGAAGGCTGTTAAATTTGGTAAGGTTTTTAAAGGCTGTAGGGAAAGCTCGTTTCAATGACAGAGATGTTGGTATGGGAGTGACATACAGGGAGGCTTTTGGAAATCTGGCTTTGGCAATGGTCAGTAATTCTAACATCTGGGTATATGAATATTCACCATCTTCCTGTTTGTCATTTAGACCAACATGTACCACCACCTTTTCTGGTATCTCACTTGGTTCAGCTTTGGTGAGGACTGACTTCAAATGGCATATTCTGGCACCAGGATAGCTTTCAATCTGGGTTTTAGATGTACCATTTGGTATACGGCCTAAATTTGACGAACCAATGTTAGGACTGGTTTGGATGGTTTGGGTAGGCTGAATTTCGACTTATCACTTTGGCGGTAGTAGTAGTAGAAAAAGGAGACAGCAAAACACATTTTAGCAAGAGAGCGCAATGCACATCTAATTAAATATTAATCAATGAGGCCACAGTACACGTTTTTAGCAAGAGAGCGCAATACACATCTAATTAAATATTAATAAGAAGACGGTAAGAGAGCGTAAAACACCTTTAACCTTAATTAAATATTTATAAGAAGGAAGAATGAGTTCAAAGACAACTATCGTTATGGTTTATCGTTAGAATATGAATAGTCAATTGATAGGGATTGCTTTAATTGATGCAATTATCGATCATCGTGAAAACATACATGTACATATAGCTAGTTTAACATCTGCTATATAAAAAGCTTTTCAATAACGATA